>JAATLQ010009921.1:0-11716 GCA_013421005.1 Heliconius erato x Heliconius himera
TCACTCACCTGCTCCCCCCTGTAGACCACGTACTCGGGGTAGCACCGGCCCCCGTTGGAGGGCGTGCTCATCATGCTGTGGGGCGTGTGTGTGTCACTCACCTGCTCCCCCCTGTAGACCACGTACTCGGGGTAGCACAGGCCCCCGTTGGAGGGCGTGCCCGCCACGCTGTGGTGTCCGGGCGGCGCGTGCGCCATCTTCATAGCGCTGGCCAGTTGGAACCCGCGCCCCAACGTCACGCGACATAGTAGCATTTGTCTGTTCATATGAATAATAAATAAGTTTGTCTTATTATTTGAGTTAATCTATTTGTATGTATAATGATATTTTAATACTGCTGATATATTTTTTTTTAATAAATATTGTCAAGAAACACTCTATATAACGTAATATACTTATTTGAGGATCTTTTATAAATTTGAAAAGTAGCAATTTAAGTTTTATGATAATACGGGACTCAAAAAAAAAATATTAAAGCATCATCGTATTATCACATTTTAAATTTTATA
Organism: Heliconius erato x Heliconius himera; assembly: GCA_013421005.1. NCBI lineage: Eukaryota > Metazoa > Arthropoda > Insecta > Lepidoptera > Nymphalidae > Heliconius > Heliconius erato x Heliconius himera. The sequence continues at coordinate 510 of JAATLQ010009921.1, forward strand.
AAGAAATTTGTATTTTAATAGATTTACACCTCTTTAAAAATAGAAAGAATATTTTATATAGATATAGGCTATTGTTTGATAATATAAAAGAAAAGAGGCCAGTCGTGGCGCAGCGGCACAAAGTGTGACTGTAGAACCGACTGGTTGTGGGTTCAATCCCCACTCGAGGAGATGAAATATTTACTTAAATTTATATTTCCATTTCTTCGCTCTGGTATCGACACAAAGAACTTAACACGCAATGCCTTCAGAATTCGGCAGAAAGTGGGGAACGGAGAGTCTTACACTAGGTTCCCTCTGCCTAGTCTGCTGTGTGCGGGATACAGCGTGAAGCTGATTTTTTTTTGATAAAATAAAAAAAATCCTCAATCAAGAACCAAACCTGTGACAAACATAACAGCTCCTATCCTTATGTGTGGGACATCCGGCTCCACCACCAAACCCATACACGTACTGGTTAGACTTTGACGAGTGTTCCGCAAAGTATATGCCCGCACCGAACATCCCACCTGGTGGAGGAAAGCTCTAAATTAAAATAGTGTTCTCTACCTTCAGAACGTATTTCATAGGGAACCTAGGTCCCCTTATATGCACTGCTAAAAGAATATAAAGTTAGAACTTATAATCAGTTTCTTATTACTGAGTATATCGATAACTTTGATCCATGATCTTGAATGGTAACTTATAAATGTAAGGAAATTATACCAGTGGATTGCTCACATTTGTCGCAACCAACCAACAACGGACGAGGAAATGTTGATGATACTTTTTAGAAAACATATAAAAAAAATAACGTAGTGAGATTTGAACCCGCGCTTCTTTGGAAACCGTCCAAAGAGTTTTCAAAAAGGCGCGGTTTCAAATACCGCTACGTTCAAAATTTTAATATGTTTTTAAAAAGTTTTTTTTTCTTAAGTGTAGAATAACACTTTAAAAATGTAAAAACAATGATGATGATAAAGTAATTCTAACCAATATAGGCATGTCTCTCGTCGAACCCCTTCTGCACGATGGCGTTGATGAAGGGCGAGCCGTGGAACAGCATGCGCTCGTGCGGCGCGCCCGCCTCCGCCGCCACCTCGCGGCGCCGGTGCTGGTAGCGCTCCCACACGCGGCTGTTTATTATCTTTTGTATCTGGGGAGGGGAATCAGACAAATACTACTAGGTACACTTATTTAGAAAATTTTATTTTTGGAAATCAAGTGCTCTGACCACGTACGTCTGTCTGCACATGAAAGATTTGCATTGGCATTTGTCAAAGTAATAGAATTCAAGGAAACCATTTTATAAAACTCTTGTCCTGATGTCGGTTTGTCTGTGTATTTGTGCACGCCAATCTCAGAAACGACTTAACAGATTTAAATACAATTTTCACCATCGTGTCATTTTAGCAAGCATCTCTTAACATTTAATGATCATATTATTTCTATTGATTTATCAATATAAAAGTAATATCAATTTACTTTTCGAGGCTAGTCGTGGCGTAGTGCCACAAGCGTGTGACTGTGACCGAGACAGATTGCGGGTTCGATTCCCACTCGAGGAAATGAAATATTTAATATTTCCATTTCTTTGGCCACGACTCACCGACTATACTATTTTTACAATATTTTTACCTACTTTATTATATTGTACTAGGTTTACTATATTAGATCTCTAACTAACAAACGAACTTCAAAAATTTATCTCTTCTAAAACCCATTGAAAACATACAAAAATTAGAAGGTAGCGGAATTTAACCCGCGGCCCTTGGTAGCCGTTCATTGTAACCTAGTGCCGACTTACCCTAACAACATGATATCTGGTGAAGTTCCCTCCCGCGCGGTCTCTATGCGCGCGCACGGACGCTTGCATCTCTCTCTCTAAGAGGGCGAACTCTCCGCACTCCCCTTCCCCGCACTCCCCCTGCCCGCCCGGGACGTCCACTAGTGTTGTGCCGCCATACCATTCTGTAGGGGAATTTAGATTTTTTAAACTAAATTGTATAATGCAGGTTAAATTTCAAATAAAAATGCAGATTATATTAAAAATAATAAAATTAAGTTATAGTGATGTATAGAGGTATAATTAAATTTTTTATGTGTTTCAAATAACATTTAACAAAAATCTTAAAATATCTCCAGGAATTAGGCACTACCTATAAGATGGCAACAAGTTATCGATCACAATGGCATACATATAAATAAATAAAAAAAATATCTAAAAATATATTTCCCTTTGTATAAACAATACGAAAATACTTTTGCCCCGAGCTTATATATACAGCATAGACTTACCTGATTGTGTCTGATGAACGTTAACATGCAACCTGGCAGCCTTCAGCAACTTGTGTCTGTGCCCGTACGCGGCGACACCGACCGCCCTTAGGTCCTCGTGCGACATCTCTGACAGAATGTCTATGGAGATCTGTTCACGCTCTAACACTGTGTTTAGTTGTTCTAGACCGATGCTGGAATGGATAGATTATTTTAAGTTAGAATTAAGTTTTAATTAAGTAGAGTAATCATTTTAGCTTCACTCTGTATCCCGCATATAGGATGGTGCTACGGCACCCCGTTCTCTACTTTTCGCCAAAATTCGAAAGGTGATGGATTGTATGGTAGAAATCAATGCCGGGCTTTTTCGGTTGTTCACTAAATAAAAACTTATGGACTCCGTACTTAGCCCAACAGATATATGCAAGACCAAGACTTTTTCTCAGATGATAATGATTTATCATTGTAATCAGCAGATACGAAAAAATCTTACCGATGTTAAAGATAATGTATAAATTGATAAGTTCTTACCGCCCCCCAATTTTACAATTATATTATTAAATATTGTTGCAATCCAAAATTTTTGTTGTAATTTCAGAACATCAGGAAAAAATCTTACAATATATTTTTAAATAAAAGCAACAAATCAGCAATTAAATATGTATTTTAAATGAAACTATTTTAACCGGATTAATCGCGTATATTTTGTACTTTTATACAGTCTACCCGTGACCACGGACTACCGCAGTGTTCGAAACGTCGGGTTTCCAAAAATGTATAAAAGTACAAAATATACGCGATTAATCCGGTTAAAATAGTTTCATTTAAAGTGTGTAATAATCATGAAAATCAAAGAACTTATTAATTAAATATGTACTTTAAAAATCTGTCCCTATAGGTATATACCTATATAAAAAATTGCTATTTTATGCCAATTTATGAAACATACCTAGCTAGGAACGTATGAAGAGATTCCGAAGTAGAGAGAGCCGAGGCAGGTCTCCCAGCTGCGTCCTCGAGACTACCTCTGGAACCTTCCGCCCAGTAATTACTGGGCATTACCTAAAAATTTTAGTAATAATAATTATTAATTATTATTAGTATTAATTTCCTATAGTTTTTATTCAGGTGAAGAGAAATAGCGACTATTTATTCTGTTATCTGCTCTGCATAAATAGGTAAACTCATGTCCCCTCGTCACGGGGGCCAGAGGGAGGGAGAGATACGAAATGGTCCGAGACAAGAAGAAAGTGGAAAGAAAGTATTCTTTACTTATTTAGAAAACATATAAAAATTTGAACGTAGCGGGACTCAAAACCGCGCCTCCTGGAAACCGCGGGTCCAGGAGGCGCGGGTTCGAGTCAAATTTTTATACGTTTTCTAAATAAGTATTTTTCTTTCCTAAGTGTGGAATAACTTTTTAAAAATGTTTAAAAGTATTCTTTAGTGTGGAGGGAGGACAGTGTACGTAAGTGCACGTATAAGGATGGAAGACTCAAAAGTGTGTAGGTACTCGTTTCCCGTTTAATGTCATATGTCATAAGAATGTTAGATCAAACCAATAAAAAAATATACTCACAGGCAAAGGCAAGGCCGCAGTCTCCCCACTGGGCAATAATACTGGCGCAGAAGGCGCGCAGGGTGGTGGAAGGGGTGCAGGGGGTGCTGGCAGAGGCGCTGGGCACTCTTCAACCCCTGTCATGGCGTCCTGGAGAAGGGAGCGTACATCGTCAGCGCCTGCAAGCTCCAGAGCCGTTTGACCTTCTTGGTTCTTGAGGAACGGGTCAGCGCCATGGGCTAGCTGTGGGTTAATTTTTTTTATTAGAAACTATAGTGGTGGAAATGGTAAATGTTTCTGTGGAGATGATAATCGTAGCTTTTAATTTTGATTTAAAATATTTTATACCTCTGGATAAATAAAGTGTAGCATTAGATTTTTTTTAAAAAGAGACAGAAAAGGGAAAAGTGATAGGCTTCACTACACTTATTCTAAAATAATATCGTATTAAATATATATTTTTTTATTTCGTCGTGAAACCTAGTATTTTATAAGTGCCCACCTAAGCCCCATTGTAAAGGGAGGGGGCAAATCAGAGAGCCTGGCAGTTAGTTTGAACATGGCTAAGCCCTTCGATCAATTGTGGCATGGGACACTCCTTGCAAAACTTCTATCCTATGGGCTCCCTTAATGAAAGTGGATCACCAGCTTTGTCACTGGACGCAGCATAAAGGTCACTGTCGCTGGTTTTTTGCTCGGAACACATGCCCGTGAACAGCGTTCGGCCCCCAAGGCCGTGTACTGTTCCCTAGGCTGTTTCTTCTGCATATTAATGATATGTTAGTGGATTCTAACATCCGTTGCTATACAGATGGTAGCACAATGGACGCTGTTTACTCCGGCCGCGCATGTTTTTCTCGGAAAACATGCGCGGAAACCAGTGCCGGAATAAACTTGTGTCTTCTAATGAGGCATCCCTCGAGAATGTCTCCTCATGGGGTGAATGGAATTTGTCCAATTCAATCCCCTGAAGACACAAGTTTGCGCGTTAACCACTAAAATTTGTCTAAAATCTCAGTATATTGGGCCTTAACCTTTCGAATGACTGCCAGTATCCCAGTCATCTGGAAAGCAAGGAGCCTCAAATAAACTGGGGGTCATCAGCAGAGCGAGACGGAACTTCACGCCAAAACACCGATTGGCCCTATATAAGGCCCAGGTTCAGCCTCATATAGAGTACTGTTCTCATCTCTAGGCTGGTGCATCTCAGTATCAGCTTGAACTATTTGATAGCATACAACGTAGAGCCGTTCGAGTCATTGGGAACCCAATGATCTGTGAAAAGCTTGACACTTTGGCTTTGCGTCTCCTCGCTTTGCGTTCTTTACATTTATCATGGGGAGGTTTCTGAAGAACTGTTTAATTTGTTTACACAAGTTTAAATATCATTCACGCCACCAGGATACGTAGCACACCACTACTGTGCGGCTACGTAGGAACTTCGAGTGGAATGGACATGGGTACCTTCAAAAAGCGCGTCTATCTTCACCTTAAAGGCCGGCAACGCACCTCTAGCTCTTCCGGTGTTTGCCTTGTCTTTTCCATAATAAAAAAAAGATAACCAAGTGGTTCATTTTTTGTCCCGTTTCCCCAATACTCACGAGCAAGGCACACAGCTGCGTCCTGGCCTTGTGTGCGGCCTCGTGCAGCGGGGTGAAGCCCCACCTGTCGGCCGCGTTGGGGGGAGTCCCCGCTCTCAGAAGGAGCGCCGCCAGCTCCACGTGGCCGTAGGAGGCCGCGTTGTGGAGCGGGACGAGCCCTCCTTTGTCCCTGGCTGATACTGCGGCCCCCGCTTCTAGTAACGCCTCGGCTACTTCTAAGTTGTTGTAGCCAGCTGAATAAAAAAAGTTATTCTTTATTAACTTCACGCTGTACCTCTTATAGTAGAAGAGACAGAAAGCCCTAGTGTTAAAGCACTTCCAAAATTTCCTAAGCCTGCGTGTTGCAAAATGATTGAATGAATGAGACAATGGTATACGTGGTGTTTAAAGATCTGGTTGTGATGGTTATGTGTTCGATCGCCACTTGGCATGAAAAAAATATTACTTTAATTTCCACCAGAAACATGATAATTTGAAGTTTAAAAGTACAAATTTAAGATTATATTTTTTAAGGCAAAAATGATGTGTAAAAGAATAAATTTAAAATTTATGAAACTGAATTCCATGTGCAAATAAATTAATTGGGAATTAAAAACCATAACATCAATTGATACATTAAAGCTCTAAAGTACAGTATATACCAGCAAGATGTAAAGGCGTCGAGTTCCTCCCGTGCGCGTCTCTGCAGTTCACATTTTGCGGGGTGATGAGTTTTCTGAAATAAGAATTTCATGTTATCATTAAGGCCAGTCGTGGCGCAGGGTGTGACTGAAGAATAAACTGGTTGTGGGTTCGATCCCCACTCAAGAAAATTCATTCATTCATTTCTTCGTTCTGGTGTCGAGGCAAAGCGCGGCGTTGAATGATGTAAAATAATTTAAATATAATTATACTGTATATGAATCAAAACAACTAGCATAACGTACTTTATTGGAGACCCACCATACCAAAATTCTATCGTTAACATTTAAGATATCATATAGCAAAAGAATCCTATTTTAATACTAAATTCCAATACTCACTTAGCTCTCGCCAGATCTCCTCTCTTCGCAGCATCCAGGAGAGCTGCATCTCCTCTTAGAGCATCTGCCGTATCACTATCACCAGCTCTCACCAATTGTAATGGGGTTAGGCCGTCACGATTCCGTCTTGTGGGATCCGCGCCATGCTGCCAACAACATATTATATATTTCTCATTTTTTTTTATTTCAGGTAAAAAAAAGAACTTAGTTACATACGATATGCTACTCCGTTTATCACTTAATGGCATTTAGAATGGTAGAGCTCAATGCTATATTTTGGCTAAGTATAAAAAAAATATAAAATATACTTAAGTATATACATTCTTGTGAATAGGGATCAAATTTATAACTATAATCAGATTAATTGATGGTTTTAATGTAAATTTTTTTTATCGGTAAGTTTGATCAAAATGGCTGGTTTTGAAACAGGTACATCATATATATCGCAACGCCAAGTTTAAATATCTAATTAATTTAGGCATCACATAATGCGTTTAAATAAGCAAGAACTAGAGCATCAATTGTGCTGTGCGTCATCTTTAGAGATTAATCTCTCCGTCAATTACATAAAACACGCAAGATATAAATCAACATTCTAATTAAGACCCAAACACACAATCGTCCCATCCAATTCCAAACGACAACAGCATCTTTCGTACCACTCTCATCCATAAACTTCGAACTCCTTACCTTCAACAGCAGCCTGACTATATCCGCCTTGCCCTTAGCTGCCGCTTCGTGGAGAGGCGTAAAACGCCATAAATCCGCTGCGTTTACACCTGCGCCTGCTGATACTAACAGCTCTGTGACTTCAAAGTGGCCGTAGGAACACGCATTGTGGAGGGGGACGAGGCCGCTGTCACAAAATATTTAGAAACACATAAATAAAGTAAATTAAGGCCGTTGTGGGTAAGTTGTGGGTTCGATTCCCAATCAGGGTAAAGAGTTATTTTGATTTCCTTGCTCTGGTAAGAAGAAGTTAAATTCCGCCACTCAAAACGCAACGTTGGGCATATTGGATAATGAGTGGGGAACAGAATGTTTTAATATTTGCATCCCTTTGCCTATGTTATTATATGAAGGATAAAGCTTGAACCAAAAAATAATAAACGGAGGCCTTAGACTATCTAAATGTAAATGCGACGGTAGTTGATTCGATTCCCACTCGAGGAAATGAAGTATTTTCACTGTCGCTCTTTGAAAAAAAAAGCCGTTTTATGAACTGTAAATTTACGAGACAATATCATAAAAAAAACATTGATGAAAATTTGCATACTTTTATGATTTCAATTGAATTATTACCAGTGAATTATCGTTATTTTGTATATAAAAGAAGGAGTTAATTAAAAATTACATTTTTAAAAATTTATTTGCGCGCTAATTTACGAGAAACAATGTGCTATTTAATTAGAAAACAACAATGTGTATTTAATTACAAGTGACAATGTGTTGGTGACAGTTTATTTACAACTTCTATATATGTGTGGTATTTACGATCCAATCTGAGTTATTCTATTAAGGAGAGGGCGATGAGGCCGATCGCGCTCTCTATTGCTACTTATCTGTTATACGAGACTTATTTATTATATTTATACATAGATTTTAGCTAACGTAAGTCCCTTGAACCTACAGTTATGAAATTTGGCCCGAAAGCAGAACTTACAATATACATAGAGGAAAAACTGAAAAGTGAAAATTTACAGGTACTTCATACACAAAAACCATTACAAACTTATATTTGTAGTTCATTTCATACAAAATGAGTGCATATACTCACAAAAGTTTGTCAACTTTTATAAGTTGGACTTTCCGTTTAAATATATAACATGCATTTGATAGTTAAAAAGAAATGAACTCTTTTAATTAAATATTTCAGTCCCGCGAGTGGGAATCGAACCGCCAACCGTCGCGTTTATAGTGACAAGCTTGAGCCCCTGCACCACAACCGCCTAAAAAAAATAATATCAAGTATTATATCAATATGACATTATGCTTCGCTTTAGTGGGGAATGGAGTATCTCAGCACTAGGTTCCCTCGGCCTACTAAAAAAAATATATTAAGCGATCATCTTTGACATGTAAATGACATTTAATGTGTATTTTATAGTGGTCATTAGTGCTGTAATTTAACAAATTAATGTTATTTTTTTCTATATAACGTCCAATTGTTTTCCACTTTGCGTCACGCGACTACACTGTGGTGTATAAAGTGTGAACATAAAATAAATATAATCACTTTATTTAATCTTTAATAAAATAAAAATATTTTATTCAAAACCGTATTTTACGGAATAAGTCATAATTCTCCGCCTAATTTTAAGACATTGCATGGTATTTTTTTTTTACATTTTTAAAGTGTTAATCCACACTTAGGAAAGAAAATTGGATGGTGATTGGCTAGGTACTTATCATGGCCGAAAAATTAAAATAATTTAAATATTGTCAGAGTCCAACACTGTACCACTCCACACAAAACAAATCCACAGTTGAGGCTGTCTAGGCGCAGGGCACAAGTAACTGTAAATGCGACGGTTGTGAGTTCGATTCCCACTGAAGAAATGAAATAGTTAATGTCGTCATTTCGATTTTCGCCACTCTAAACGCAATGCCTCAAGAATTTGGCGGAAACCACTTTCCGACTTCCCACGCAACAGAAGTGGTGAACGGAGTGCTTTAACATTATACCCTCTATTCAGAGAGTCGTAAGATAAAAGGTGAACAAATTAGAATTTATACTTATAGGCCACGATTAATGGAGTTAACATGTTGCATAAAATTTAATATTGAAGTATACGCTGATAGTACCTCAATTAATACTATATAACAATGTCGGTAGAACTTACAGGCTTAAGAGTTATTACATCCTTTAAGACTTTTTAGAAATCGAATATCACAAATGACTTAAATTGTTTTCATAACATTTAATAATTATTTATTAAATAGTTGAAGTAGTTGAAAAAGAGGCCAATCGTGGCGCGGCAGCACAAGGTGTGACTGTAAAACCGACTGGTTGTGGGTTCGATCCCTACTCGAGGAGATGAAATATTTATATTTCCATTTCTTCGCTCTGGGGTCGAGGTTAAGCGCGGCATTAAATTCTGCCACTCAACACGCAATGCTTCCAGAATTCGGCAGAAAGTGGGGAACGGATTGTCTTAACACTAGGTTCCCTCTGCTTACCCTGCTGTATGCGGGATACAGCCTGAAGATGATTTGATTAGTTGAAATGTAAAAACAACGTAAACGCAAAGCCACACGCACGCATCCTATTCTCAAACTTCGAATACGTTTCATTACTAATAATTTATAAAGTAAAAATTATTGGACAACGAAGCTATTTTTTTAACTAAATGTCTTCTCTTCTACCAAATGTCAATATTAAATTAAATTAACACTATATCATTTAAAATTACTGACCCCTTATCTTTTGCATGGACGTCCGCTCCTCTCTGTAATAGCAGCTGTGCCAGCGGTAGCCTATTATATCTGAAAAATAATAAGTTATTAGCTTAAAAAAGAAACAAATTTATGATTATAAAGTATAAGAAACTATATGTAACACGTAGGTTAGCCAATAAAATTTTGAAGTCCTCAATTTCCCTGTAATTCCATAATCAGGTCTTGACCTGGTGGCAATGAGGCCATCTAGGAAATTATTGAATTTAAAATAATTGAATTTTTGAAATCGGTTCAGAAATGAGAGATAAATCACTGGACATAAATAAAAATATAGGCGTCGTTGACACTTCTATCTTTCATTTGAAATCACTTAAAGACTACAAACACGCTTAGAACAAACCCCCATTCGTTCATCCAGATCGTAGTCACCAGAAGAAATAAACAGTTTATATCAAGACGAATAAAACGAGCCAAAAGTATAGTTTTCCTAATTCCCAGATTGTCGTCTCCACCTTTAGACTCCATCATCAGACCAGCTCTATGTACATTATTGTATTGTCACCTAACTGGTGTCATGATTATAACAATAATATTACAAGTGGGTCTAATTCAGTTTCTATGATCTTATTACAAAGTAACAAATGGGCCTAATAAATGCTAATAAATGTGACTAGTTGTGGAGAAGGGCCACAAGTTGAAGTTGTAGGTTTCATTTCGAAATATTTAATATCTAAAATCTATACTTATAATAAATCTGTAGAAAAGTCGTTTCTGTACATTGAAAATATTTTAAAAAAAATTAGCCAGGGTGTTAAAGGATAATTAACAGAAACCATTTCCAACATTTTTGGAATTTTTGTCTGTTTGTCTGTTTGTCTGTTTATCTGTTTGCCTGTTTGTCTGTTTATGTGAACACGTATTATGTAAAAAGTACACAATAAATTTAAGCAACTTTTATACATAAAAATTACAAATAAATCAAGGTAGGTTTTAGTGTTTATTTCATTGTAATCGCTTTACTCTATCAAATGATATAAGTATTTAAGTTTTCAAGAAGTTAATATTTGAGATAGTAAAAATCGGTACCAGTAACGCTATCTATTGACAAAAATAGTAGGTACTAACGAATCTCGATACTCTCTTCCATACGCGTAACGCTATCACTAATTGTGATGGGATCTTAATAGATGGCGCTGTGCATAAAAGAAAATATAGTTTGGAAAGGTTACCGCTACACTTTATCAAAAAATAATGTACTTAAAGTTTTAAAGATATTTATATTTGAAAAAAAAAGAAATTATTAAGAAATAAATTATTATATTGTTGAGTTATTATCTGCTTAACGTTAATTACGTCATGTAAGTGTAATCT
>JAATLQ010009928.1:0-28874 GCA_013421005.1 Heliconius erato x Heliconius himera
GGATATAACCAGTTTAGTAGCGGCTGCGGTTTTTCTATGAGCTGAGACGTATAAAGGTAAGTTCCTGAAAATATATATTTTTAAAAATACTGTGTGCTCATGTAAAAGTCACAATTGAATGCCGTTTTTATATAAAAATGTAGTCTTACTAATATTTACCATCTTTCATTATGTGCCCATTCCACTAAATGAGATAGCATTGGTGTTCCAGTGGACACAGGAAATTCGATTTTTGGATATAGCACTTCGACTTTAGGGTTAAGTCCTCCCATGTAGAGCCTGCAAACAAGTCATTAATGTTATTTTTTTATTCAATACGGTTATGGTCCAGTAAGCCAAGCTGCTGATTCTACTCCACTCCCACTCAGAGGAAAAACTAGTACCATGCGGAATATCTTGAATACTGAGCGGAAAAGGGGAACGGGATTTCTTAAAACAAGATTCACTTTGTACCTGCTATTAGGGAAAAAAGCTAAAAAAATACTACAGTAACATTTAAATCAAATCAACTTACTTTCCAATAGCATCGAGTAAATGTTGTACATTATCCGGGTGTCCGCGCCTAGTAAGCGGTACGTGATGGCAAGATTCAGGTAGCGACCGTTTCACAATAGCTTGTAACAATCCATGTGGAGCAATCTCAATCACAATTGCATTCGCTGGAATCAGCCGCGATGTCTCTTCGAAGAGCACAGAGTTCTATCACGAACAAATTAAATGTAAAATTAGATTTTATTAATTTCATTTACATTATTTCATGTAGTAGAGATAAGAAACGACAACGAAATGAAATGATACGAAATTTGCATTTTAAAAGTTTTCTAACCAGTAAATTATTTGTATGGTATTCAGCTGAAGAATATTTGGCAATTTCTTCATTCCATCTGTCTTGTGGTACAGAAGTTGATACCCATTTTTTACTTCTAGGCTTTGGTGCTTGAATAACTTCACTTAAGTATTTAAGTAGGCCAGGACCTTGAAAAAAATATTATTAAGAACAATAAATGCTAATACATATATTAGTTTTAATAAAATAACTTTTCGAATTAAATAATTACCTGCTTTAGAAATGTAGCGTGAATGGTATGCAATATTTGAACATGGTACTTCTTTAGCGAAAATACCTTTGGAAGTTAAGTGGGCTACAAATTCTTTCATTGCAACAGCTGGTCCAGATATAGTACTAGAGTCAGAGCCATTATGGCAAGCCACCTCTATTTCTGGGGGGCACATTTTCACAACCTACAACATTTAAGACTCAATTATGCCTTAAATACTAAATAGAAGGAACAAACAATTAATAACGTTATTGAGGATAACAGTTCTGGTAAACTTTATAAAGTAATTTAATATTATTGCGACTAGAGGGAATATTTTGCGTTTAGACCAAAAATAAATCTAAAGAAGATAGCAGTGGTAAAAATATGCCACAAATGCAGAGTAAATATTCGTAAAAATATTAAAGAAGGTATTACGAAGGTAGGAAGTACCTGTTGATACCCAATACCGACTGCTGCCATAGAACCTCTGATAAATGGTGTTTGCAATGAGACTAATCCACGACTATAGGCAGATAAAATCATTTCTTCTGCGGTGAAACAGCCATCAGCATACGCACATCCTAGTTCACCCACACTGTGACCTACGAAAATTCATCCTAAATTGTATTCAAATTCTGCAGTCAAATTCAATTAAAAACATAAAATAAATACATACCTATAATGTTATCAGGGACAATCTCCAATGCTCTCAAAATATCGGTAAGTCCTATTTGAATTGCTGCAATTCCCACGAAGGAGTGTAGAATATTATCAAATATATTTTTATCACTCGAAGTTATTATATCAACTATATCAATTCCTTTAGGTTCTAGAGCAAGTCGGCATCTATTTTTGTCAATAAATACAAATATTAAATAAAAATGGTCTAGAATACTTTTAATATTTTTAAAGTGTTATTCCACACTTAGGAAAGAAAAATACTTATTTAGAAAACGTATGAAAATTTGAACGTAGCGGGACTCGATCCCGCGTTTCCTGGAAACCGACCAGGCGCTCTGACCACTAAGCCATACGTTCTCATCAAGCTACGTCGAAATTTTTATACGATTGTTACAACTTCTTTATGTTGTTAGGAGGCGCGAATTCGAGTCCCGCTACCTTCAAATTTTTATAAGAAGTCCACCCAACACAAGCGAAGTTGGAAGTATCCAAATTACCAAAATTATATCAGTGATTTAGCATAAGGTTTACTTTGCTTAATATTTCAAGAAAAATACGATGTTTATATTACCGTTCAATAGCAGCAGCAAATATTGGTATACGCATAAGTTCTTTTCCCATTCCTGCCCACTGAGATCCCATTCCACTATACATAAACCAAACGGGTCTCTTTAAGTCATCAAAATAGTCAGTTTTTTCGCTTAGGCTGATAGTACTCTTGGCGTTGGAATCTGAATTATGGAAACAATTATGTTATATACATTGTATGCATATAATTATTTATTATATGTAAGATTATGAAAATTTTATTATTATTATTATCAAAATGAGTTATGTATAGCTTGCAACTTTGCGAGGATTTTTGGGAGAATTTTGGGAAGTCCTTTCTTTTCCTCTCCTCCTCTCCACTGATCCAGCTCATGCCGAATTTCAGCTATCTGCATGAAGAATATGGCTGCACGTTGTTTCTATGTAATTCGATAACGAAAAATCTCCATTTAGACAGAAAAAAGCAAAATTGCAAAAATACAGTACCTAGAACTGCGTATCCTCTGCCCAAATGTCCCATGATGCTTGTTTTATGAATATTACGCAATAAAGCCAACTCTTCAGGGTCAATAGGACGTGATTTTAAATCATTAATAATTTTTATTACAGATGATTCTTGTCGACCTGATAGAGTTACTAGTTGCGGAATATCAGTCATGTAACGAGAGGGATCCTATAACAATTAATTAAAATTATGAATTTCTATTTATATATATTTCTATAGTTGTAATCTATATATTGAGTTATTACTTGGAATACAATACATTCTTTATATTAAGATTATTATTCGTTACCTTGGGCTTATAATGGCCTTTCAATAAAACATGAGCATTTACACCAGTAACTGATAGATTATTAACAGCTGTGTAAGAGTGATTGATGTTTTCATGGTCAGTAACAACACGCATTCGTCCTTCACGAAGAGCTGCAATATCCTGGCGAGGTGAGTCACAATGCAAATTTGCAGCAATTTGTCCAGTGTGGTATGCCAAAAGCACCTGTTACAACAAAATAAAAAGTTTAAAATAAAAAAAAATGTTTCGTCAACTAATATCATAAAGGGGCATACCTTCGTAATAGCAGATATTCCTGAAGCGGCTTCTCCATATCCAATATTGGACATAACGCTACCTATTTTTAAAGTGTTACTTCTATTTTTACAAAAAACTTCTTCGATAGCTTCTAGTTCAGATTTATCAGCTTCAGCAACAGCTATAAAAGTATTTCATAATGTCACAGTTTTGATTTTCATTAAATTCCTATATTTAGATTTAATGAAATTTATATCAATACTATTTTAAACATCTAAATTATTAAATAACGAATTCAAATACCTGATCCAAATGCTTCAACATATTCAACGGATTCTGGAGAAATTCTAGCTTCGTCATAAAATCTTTTAAGAAAATTAGCTGTAATAGAAGGATTTCTGTAAAATCCAAACTTGGGTCCTCTTTCGTCTGTTTCTAATGTTGTGAATTCACATTTAACGTAGGCAACTTCAGCATATACTCTGTAAAATGTCGTTATTTAATAACTGATGAAATTTGTTATAAATTTGTATGATAAATACTGCGAGAATATTCATCTACCTTAAGGCATCTTTAGCTTTTTGCAAGAAAAGGACGTTAATTGCTTCGGATTTGGCACATCCAGTGGCGTTAGTATCGAAAGATTTTGTTTTGCCATCCATACTTAATTGCATTATTCTGTAAAAATGTTAAACTTGTTATTGGCAGGGTGCATAGTACTAGGTGACAGTATTATAAACGCTCGCAGCGCTCATGGTGGCCAAAAGTAGAAAACATGTAGGCTTTGTCACTTATATAATGTCAAAGCAATCTGTTCGACTTATCGTTTTACTAAGTTATTAAAAACGAATCACAGCAGTTGCAGCTATTCTACAATGCAACAAATACATTTACATGTAATTGATATATTTATAGCGAAGTATGTGATGCAGAAATACAAACAGAAATAGACAACTCAACTATTTATATAAAAAATTACAATAAAATGAAGAACAAAATATGTAATACCCCTAAAAAACATACGCAGATGTGGCGACTTCAACAAAAAAAAAATATTTTACTCAATCGTTCACGTTTTGATATTATAATAATCATTTATTTAGAAAATAAATTATTATAATAATATCAAAATTAGGTAACTACTATACTAACTACCATTAAATTTGCTTTGTTTCCTTGTTTTCCAATAAAACTACAACTAAAAAAGTAGTAAACAAATTCTGATATAACCAAAATAAAACACAATTTTGAATAGAGATTACTTACCTCTCTCAATTTGAATAACCAGAAATGATTTACCGACACTTTTTCCACCCAAATCACAGTAATTAAGTAATATAAATGAATTTGAAAGTATTTTACGAATATTTTCAAACAATTCCGCCATCATATGTCAAAGCGTCAGAGCCCACAAATTTGCGTACGCTGGGTGGCGCTATAGTCGTGCACGGTGCCAATAAGAAGCTATTATAACTTTGTCTATACTTTTGCACTATTTAGTCCAGTGGTCGTTCCATGATAATTACACGTTGCGTCGCTTTATTTATTTTTCTTTGCCTTCGATTTAATATTACAGGTTAAGTGATAAAAATCAATATCAATGCAGTCTCAATGCAATTCCGCCAACTTCACACGTAATGTTTCGAAGATAGGGCGGTGCTTGAGGAACAGTATCTTATCACTAGGTTGCCTCTGCTTACTCTGCTATATTTTGGATGTAATGTAAAATGGGAGAAATAATAAATAGTATACCTTGCATAATGAACAGAGGATTGCGGGTGTAAGCACAAGTTAGATCCTCCAACAATAGCCGCATCGCATTCGCCGCGAGTAATCGCTAAGTAAGCTAGTTCTAATGCCCCAGCTGAGCTACAGCAAGCCTCGTCTACACCCATTGATGGACCTTTAGCGTTCAGCCAGTACGAAATACGATTAGCAAACATTGTCTTACTGCATCTACATAAACATAATAAATAAAATAATTGTAATATGATAATTATTTTGTCAATATTTTTTATAATAGAGAATATATATCATGAAATCTTTCTTAGTTCTTTACTTTACAAGTATAATCAAATACTTCAAAATATTGTGTATTCAATTATTTAGTTCAATATTTTATTTAACCAACAATAGAAATATAAAGATTTTAAATATGAATGTTTATTCATTAGTTCAACGTTTCAAACATCAACTGACTACCCTACCTATTATTTATTAGAGTGCAAGTTTTTTTTTTATTTTACGACTTACCCTGCAATACCAAAACCTGTCCTGGAACTGGCGACGTAAAAACATGCCTTTTCAGTTTCAGAAAAGCAACTGCCAATATATACGCCAACCTTTTTGCCGTAAAGTTCGACGGGACTAACTCCTGGATGGAATAACAAGAAAGTACGACTTTATTTATATTAATAATAGTAATATTCAGTTCAGTTCAGTTCTTCATTTATGGCGCTTAGTAATATTAATAATATTGAATACTCATGAAAATTATAAGCTGTCAAATTTTATTTCATCTCTAATAAATAGAATTGATAAAACTGAAACAATATTTTTTCATTATAGTTTTTATAATAATGCATAATATTTTCATCTTTATTCGCCCGCTTGGATTACTTCATTATTTATTTGTTAATCCGAATTACTTTCATATTCTAATAACATTATCGTTTTAAAGATACTATTTATATATTGGAAACTAAAATTTCAGCCAATTAAATAAAATAAATGTAATGAACTTATTTAAATAAAACAAACACTAAATATTAAGGGTTGTTACCAAAATACAAGAGTGAAAACTGCATTTTAATCAATTCAGCCGTTTTAAGATTAGCACGAACGCACATACGTTCTGTTAAATTGACAAATACCTCTAATAATAGATTTTCTGATTAACCTTCTTGAACAGTCCGCGATGACTTACAATTTTATTATATGTATAATTTTTTCCCGCAAAGAGAACCTAATGTGAGATTTTTTGCAGCATTTTTTTGTGCAGGCAAATAATAATAATAATCAATTTCGCTGAGTCTGGATGGAATCTACAACCTACCTGCTAACAGCCAGACGCTGTTCCAATGCGTGTGTATGCATGACGTCCGATAATAACGAATAAAATTTATTTCTTCTTAGTATGTACTTTCGAAGGAGTTGTCGTGGTTGTTTTTAATTTCACACGAGGTTTAGGTATAAGTACATGGCCAAGTTTTTTTGATTTATTGTCAGTTTTTTTGTCTCGAACCTTGGAAGTATACCAAGGTAGGCCTTAGTCAACTTTATTTAGGTGATATCTATTGGACGTTGCTGAAGTATTTAAAACTTACCAGCATCATAAATAGCTTGGTACGCCTGTTCCAATATTTTACGTGCCATCGCGTCCATATTATTTCCTAGACGGTAGTGCACTTTAAAAAATTGTGCATCAAATAACATCAAATCAGGTACTTTGCCCGTGTATTGAGCCACTTCAGGGTGCTCATATTGCCAACGAGAATGTTTTGTGTTAACTGGGTTAATCTGTGAAATAATGATATTAGATATTTTATTTTACAAAATTACATTTGGCCCATAAAAACAAAGTTTGTCCAAATTCATTTTGTGATTTGCAATACTAGAGGTAACATCTATATTATATAATTTCTTATCAGCAATAGATTTGACGAAACCAACGGTCCATCACAATCCAAAGTTATTTAAAGAAAAATTTTATCGGTCATAAAAGAAAATGTAAGTTCAAATAATGCTTTCTGAAAATGAAACTAAAGTCGAATATTGTTTTTATAAACCAAAAAATAAAAGCAATTTACAGAGTCTAAGCATCTGACTGTAAATTAGATGATTGAGTGTGCGTGTAGAAAAAGTGATATACAACTGTTTTGATTACTTAAATTGGAATTTAAGTAATCAAAATTGTTGTATATTTTTTAAAATATGAATCAATGATTTACGTATGTATTAGGTATCCTAAATAAACTTTGAAAATCTCACCTTATTGTATAATATATTCGAAAGTTCCTTTACACTATGAGATTCAGGATATAAACCTGACATTCCTGTTATGAATACTTTCTCTCCTGATCTTTCCCATCCATTCTTCTGATTCATTTCTTCAGGCTTCATATAAGTACTCGTTATAGGCGCCATTTTCTGTAAAGCATTAATAAAATCGTATTAATATATTTTTGCAGAAAATCCTCTGATTTCTTACTAGATCGATGACTATATTTTTTTTTCACGTATTATTATTTTTCAATTTTTTTTCCTATACTATTGTTGGGCAAAGGCATCTCTCCATTTCTTCCACTCTGGTGACTTTTGTGCTATTGAACACCAGTCAGGTCTGTAACGATCCAGCTCGTCATGTCATCTCAGTTTTGGTCTGCCAATTCTCTTTTTAGAGTTTGGAATCCAGCTGGTAGAGGATTTCGTCCAAGACTCTTTAGGCACGCGGCAGACTTGTCCAGCCTCATTTCAGCGTAACGGCTTTAATATCCACGTCAACGATTTTGTGCGAGAGCGCAGTTCAGTTTTTGGATTTTATCCATCAATTTGACACCTAAGCAAACCTGGAGGACGGAAAGGAAGGTCTCCTTGCACGAGGTCACCCATAGATCAATAGCTCCTCCAGACAATTTCTATTCGTCATCGGCTTTTTTATCTTGGGCATATTGAATTTCCTTTGAACCTACGGTCGTCCTTTTGCTTCATGCTGTTGGTCATCAATAATACACTTGGTGATTGAAATATGCATTTTTTATCCAACATAGAGGCTGGTTTTGGTTAGGTCTTCAAGCATAATATGCAGTTCTGACTGAGAATAGGACGATGTCAACAGCGAATCGAAAGTTTGCTACAGCCTTTTCTCGCCAACGACAAAACCTTATTCTCCCAGCCGGCCGCTAGATTGCGGAATACTTCTACTTCCTAGGACACTGGTGATCAATTTCGGAGATACTGGGTCATCCTGCCTCACACCGTTATTTATATTAAATATCGGACCCGAGTACAACTGCTGTACCGTAGTCTGTTTATAAATATTTTTATTTTAAAAAATATTTATATAACACTATTTTATATTTATTTTCTTAAAGGTCAGCCGGTCGTGGCGCAGCGGCACGAAGTGTTTGTCTCAACACGCAATGACAAAGCGGGAACGGAGTGTCTTAACACTAGGTTCCCTCTGCCTACCCTGCTGTGTGCGGGATACAGCGTGAAGCTGATTTTATTTTGATTTATTTATTTTCTTAAAACTAATGTAAATCTAAATATATACCTTTTAATAAAACTGAACAAGAATTCTGCTACAACCACTTTCGTCCGCAACAGGAATTCTTCTAAAACTATAAATTCACTCTCAGCCCTATAAATAAAATAATAGTGCTCTCATTTGAATTTTGACTATAAATTTACTTTAACCTTTACTCTTATACTATTCAATTTAAAAATATCAATAGTTTACCTATATTTGAATATATTATGGTAATGTACAACTTATGTTAAGTTCAAACACCGTATTATATTTTCGTACTTTATTAAATATTTTACTATTATTTTCTAATAGAACAATAGTAAAATAGTAAAATAGGTGACCTAAAAGTAAAATGCCGGTTGCACGCAGATGTTGCAGTGCTGAATGCATCATCAGAATGCAAGTTCCTCTCATTGGTCACAACTCTGAAAGAAGAGTGTGAAATAATAATTTATTTACCTAAACACGAATAATACAAATGTTCTGGTATTTAAAAAAAATAAGAAAAAACGTAATGCAAGATCATCCAAATGGAAAGATAGAAAAACCAATAGAAAGATGGAAAAAATAATTCGACTATAACTTTGAACATATATGTGTGGTGCCAATTTTGTTGCAAGTAGAATTTTTGGGCACCAGACTATACGGGGGTGGGCATGGCCTACTCGGTTCCCCCTAGCAAGTTCTTACTCCGTGGAAAATTTGGTAACTATAGGTCCACGGAAAGTACCCTGTAAGTTCTGATTACGTGGTAAATTTCAGACAAAACGCAGCAAAATCGATTCATTAATATCGGCTTTTCTGATTACGTTGATTTAGAATCTTGATTTTTTTCTATGCTTGATAAAATTATATATTTGAACATTTGATATATATTTCAGCTTGAAACCTCCACGCGATCTCGAAATAAATAGTCTGGATAGCCTGTCAGCAAAGTAATTCTATAAGGGTTCTGTTTTTAGCTTTTGAGGTACGGAATCCTAAAAATTATAAAGTTTTAATTTTTGACGACATTAATACTCCTTATACTGTTTTGATTATGTGGTAAATTTCATACAGTATGCAAAAACAATGCACAAATCTTCTGTTCTTCTGATCTGATGAAATCTTTTGATTGCGTTGACTAAGAATCTTAAATATTGTATGTCTCAAGAGACTTGATAATTTAATATTAATATCAGCTTCATACCTCTATGGGACCTTGAGTAAACTATTACTCAAGGTTATTTTGAAATAATCTTGGTATTGAAAAAAAAGAAAGATTGGAGTTATCTCATTTTCTTCTCATTTTTGAGTTTAGTTTTTTCTTTTAGGATAACTTTAAAAAAGAAACTTTGTAATATGAAACAGACTAAAAATGAAATCCTTTTTTTGTTCATCTATTATTTAAATATTTTGTGCATTTTGAGCAGAGGGAACCTATTGTTAAGACATTCCAATCCTTACACACCAGTTAATTTCCGAGATATTGTGTGTTGTAACTGATATCCCCAACACCTTTGAAAATATTATTTAATAAATAATGCCTTGGCTCGTGATGTGTCTAGTGGTGAGAAAAAATCTTTAAGAGATTCAGAGGTAACAGTGTTAAGAATTTATTTATGCCATTAGAAGGTATCGCTTTAATAAAATATTTACCATCAGAAGTTTATTCAAATAACTGAAACTCGACAATTTAACATTGTCATAACTCGAAGCTCGTCCGAAGAAAAGCCAAGAGCGCGTCGAAAAAAATACGTAGGTACTCTCAAAAAAAATCATGAAATTACGCACATATTCGGACCTCTGGACTAGAACCTCCCCTTCATTAATCTATAATTCTGAATTGGTACGAAAAGCTCGGTGGGCGAGTCCGACTCGCACTTAACCGCTTTTTTATTTCTTTTAAAGTACAAAAATCCTAAAATAACCAATCGAAACATACAATGCGTTTCATTCATTTATTATTGTTTTAACTTCTCTCTGTAACGCATATGGAGTCTCACAGAGTAGGCAAAGGGAATCTAGTATTAAAAATACACTATGCTTAACATATCCTATCCAATTTTCGGGATATTGCACGTTAAGTGGTGTAACACACCGCCACGACGGCCTTAATTATTATTTTAAGTAAACACAAATATTTTAACAACTATTTATAACAATAAGCATTTTCATATAGCAGAATTGATTATGAAAAAAAAAAGTAAAATAAATGTAAACTAAATACAACACCATTAAAACAAAAGCTCATTGTAAAGGAAATATATTCAAGGAATTATAATAACATGGCCCACAGTATAAACATACAATTACAATAAAATTGATTTTAATACAGTGATTTGTAAATCGTTATATAATTTTTTTTGGTCGTGACTTTGCTTTGAATGTCATATTTTGTTCCTATTTCTAGTATGTATTTAGTATCGTTACGCATCAATAAAGACCTAGATGTTATTATTGATTATGAGACGACTTTAGTGGGTTCGATTTCCACTCGGGGGAATGAATTTTTCATTTCCTTCATTTCCTTGTTCTGGTATCTAATCTTTACCAGATTGATTAATAATATGAGAGGCTGTCGTGGCCCGGTACAAGGTGGCACAAGGTTGTGACAGTAACGCGACGGTTGTGGGTTCGATGTGGGAAATGTAATATTTAAAATTTTTATTTTCGCTCTGGTAAGGAGCCAAAACGAAACTTTGCGTTTCGTCACTCAACATGCCTCGACATGCCAGAACATGCTTCGGGAATTTGACGGGAAGTAGGGAACGGTAGGGAACCTTACGGGAACAGAGTGTCTACAGTAAGTTCTCAGGTTCCCTCTTCCTATCCTGTTATATATGAGGGACACTGTCACATACATCACATAGATCTGTAACGAAATCAAATACCTCGAGGCTTTAACAGAACTTATATTTCATTCCAGAACAAAATACCATTAAGTTTGTACAATATATCTCTTAAATTCTAATACAGCATGTTATTCTAGAGGACCTATTTCTCTTTTCGCTCCAAGTCTAAAAGTGTATCTCAAATTTTCCTACTACATAAAGCGTCATTTTATTAGTGTCCTCTGGCGTTAGTTCTAAAAACTTATTCTACTTCAAAAATATATTTTCTTAAACTAAGAGGTTGATTTACATTTTTATAATAAATTATTGCAAATATTGAAACTATAAATATAAAATCATTACACATGCATATGCATGCATGAAGGCTATGAAGTGATCTTATAGTCAAACCTCGAAGCTCCACAGCTCTTAGGTTTACCTAGCCAATGCTTGGGTTTGACTTCTTCAAACCTAATTTGATCAGGAAAACGTCGAGACTTAATTTCATGTAGTCCGGGTTTTAACAGTTAAACTGCAGTTAGGTTTTAAAATATCATATTTTATTAAATTAGGTATAATAAAATGTATTTTTTTTATTATAATTTTTATTGTTTTAATATCTAACTTTGAACTACTAAGAAATAATAATCTACGAGATAAGTAATTAAAATATAATTAAATAGTCACATTTATTTTTTTTAAATAAAATGCTTCAAATTATTTAAAATATAAATATATCAGTTTATGCACTGTATCCTGCTCACAGCAAGAAAAGCAGAGGAAACCTAGTGTTAAGATACTCCGTCACCGACTTTTCGCCGGATTCTGGAGGCATTGCGTGTTGAGCGGAGGAAATCAACGTCGTATTACGACGTATATTTAACTTTAATAAAAAAACCTTCATTTTTGTGACTGACTCACTATGAGAGAGACCTAACACACTTCTAATTGAACTAGAAACTTGATATTTAGTACTAAAGTAGATTATTATTTATTACGTATATATACTAGAAAATATTTGAAAAATAATAATTTTAATAATATGATCAAAGAATCAGGAAAATAAAGCGATATTAAAAATAAAAAAAATATATAAATAATTTCTTCACAAAAAGAAATGATATCCAATTAAAAAAAATATTTGTAAAAACAAAAACCCCGACTGCATAAAATTAGAAGAAAATAAACAAGCCCAATACTTTATTAGGATTAACATTCGGGACCTCTTTAAATTATACGCCGTTCCTGGTAAAGATTTTATTGATTGAAAAATTGCTTATAGGTCCCGACTGTTAATCCTAATAAAGTATTGGGCTTGTTTATTTTCTTCTAGTTTTATGCAGTCGGGGTTTTTGTTTTTACAAATATTTTTTTATTTTTCATTTTTTTGTTAGAATTTATTATGGTAATGATAATCATGATATACCTTTTTGAAATTCTGAAATTGTGCTTTTTAATTTGATACCCATATTGTAGTATTCGGAACGAAATTTTTTTTTTTCACTTCGTTCAGTGGCGTACCACAGCCGCCATGATTATTTTTTATTAACGCCACCTATCTAAGAACACTTGGGCTGCTAATACGAATCTAACGACACCTCAAATATGTAAATCCGTTCAGGGGTTCTGGAGATACGAGGTAATAAAGAATATTACATACATACAAGATACGCGCGAAAAACATAACCCTTCCTTAGCAGTCGGGAAAAATATAAATACGTAAAGAGAGACAAGTTAAGTGCAAAGCAATATGTCGTTCTCGACTTCACCGACAAAAGAAAGGGATATCCATGCTTTTAGTCGTTAGAACGACATATTGCTTGGTTGACTTAACTCTTTTTTCACAATTATGTTTTTATTGGATATTAAGTGCCTGATTATATAACAATACAATACAGCAATAGCTGTTAATACTATTCTATCTATATTTTCTCATTTTTTTCTTTGTCTCCTGGAAATTATACTACCTATACACTATTCTAAATAGAGTCTCTGAAACCAAAATATATACTGAACGTTTTGTGTATAAAGCTGTTTAAAGATCAGCTTCAAACAGCGTGAAACAGAAAAAGAGAAAAACATTATTAGTGACGTTATTTATTTAATTTGATGTCATTAACGCAAAATCAATATATGCGTTAGCAAATAACTTATTATTAATTGTAAGATTGTAGTAAACACGCCCTTCGTTGAAAGGAAAATTTCTTGGAATATACTGCGAATGTACTTTCATCAAATCAAAACGATAATGGCCCTGAAATCAAACAAAATAATGAAAACACTGATAACAAAATGAAGCTAAATGTTAAAAAATATATATGTAAATAAATAAATCAGCTTCACGCTGTATCCCGCACGTAGCAGGGTAGGCAGAGGGAACCTAGTGTTAAGACACTCCGTTCCCCACTTTCTGCCGAATTCTGGAGGCATTGCGTGTTGAGTGGTGAACTCAACGCCGGGCTTGTCCTCGACACCAGAGCAAAAAAAAGGGAAATATAAATTTAAGTAAATATTTCATCTCCTCGAGTGGGTCCCAAAACCAACCGGTTTTAAAGTTATACTTTGTGCCACTGCGCCACGACTGGCCCCTTCTATATATATGTAATGATACTATATGTTACAAGAATATAAACAGCTTCTTCTTACAGGTTTCAAAGGGCATTCCAGCAACGGAGAGACCCGCTTCCAAAATGGTTGTCGGTAATAAGCTGGTACTAACGCAGCACTAAATAGATTTTCCGCCTTGAATAGATCACATGCATTTAAATGTATTTCCACAAAGCTGCGTTTGTATACATTTGATAGAAGCTGGTATACATAAAAGCTATTCTGAAAAATACAAAATACAAGTTCACCAAGCATTGCGGCCGTTGTGACCCTGTGGCGTAGTGGGTTCGATTCCCACTCAGGGGAATTAAATAATTAATATTTTCTTTTCCTTGCTCTGGTAGTGAGGCAAAGCGCGACGTTAAGTTCCGCTACTCAACGCACAATGCCTTGAGAATTCGGCTAGTAGTGGGGGATGGAAATGTACGAGTATTAATGAAAACCGGTGAGTCTTAACACTAAGTTCCCTTTACTTTTACTGCTGATAAAGAGTGATTCCCGTTGTTTTTAACATTAAAAAACATCATTACAAAAGTACAATAGGTACTTTTTCCTTATCACATCGTCATAGACGCGCCATGAGTGTTATAAATTATGGGAATTTCAATTGTATATTACTAATTGTAATATCATTGTAATGCAAACGAAGGTGCACCAAGCCGGATTTAATGTCAACTACTTTTCCTAAACTATATGCTTTAATTTGCATATTAAGTTGTAAGTTGTCGAGTTTTTTAGGGTTCCACGCCTTAAAAATGGAGTTTAAGTTATAAAGTCAGCGTCTGGTCAAAGTCCGTCCAGTCGTTGAAGCTCACCAGCCGTTTTTATTGCTCATATTGAGGTATATTGCAATGTAATTTTGCATTTATTTGGTACTAGCGATATGTTCCCGGCTTCGCCCGCTTAAAGTACTGAATTATTTACTTAATACACTTAATTGTTGTAATCTATATATATAAAAGAACTTGTGCTGACTGACTGAGGTAAGACGCACGCAGAGCCGTAACCGCTGATGGTAGAAACGTGAAATTTGGGCAGATGTTTATTTTCATATTCTGGACATCCACTAAGAAGGGAATTTGAAAAATTTTAACCCCAAAGGGATGAAATAGGGGTTGAAAGTTTGTATGGAATTTTTTTTTAATGTGTACTGATTTTTATAAAATTTGAAATTCAGACTCTTAAAAATATTTCATTGAACACGTGTTTCATGGTTTTTAAAAATTCACCCCCTAAGGGATCAAATAAGGGGTTCAAAGTTTATAAGGAAAAATCTTTAAATTGCCACAGATTTTTATAAAAATTTAAATTCAGACTGTTAAAAATATTTTATTGAACACGTGTTTCGTGGTTTTTATAGAATTCACTCCTAATAAGCGGGCGAAGCCGCGCGCGCCCTCTAGTATATAATGTTTGTAAAGCAGTTAAGATTTCTAATGTGAAAATTATTAAAACCTCATATTCTATAGTACCTTGTAGCGGCTTTATAAATGATAAAATATAAATAGATAAAATGTAATAGCTTAAATAGCTAGGTGTCAATGTCAAATGAAAATGTATGTGCACACGGCACAAAAATATTCAATTTCATTCGTTCTAATAAAAGTCCGCGACACCGTACGAGTATATCTTATAAATAAGTCACAATAAGTCATTTTGCGGCAAAAATAAGTGATAATTGTAAGGTTGCCGTTGCATTGACCGTGTTTTATAAATAAAATTGATGGGTCTGATTATGATTTCTAAATAAACATTTATTTTTGCAAGTGCATGTGGTTATTTACATCATAAACAAAAACAACAAAAAAAAACTATTTTATATTTTTTTCTGTCTGTCTGTCTGTCTGTCTTTCTGGTTCCCCGAGATAATATCCAATGGTAACTTATTTCTTTCAGTGACTGATATACTTTTTAGCCCGGAATTTACCCGGGAAAAATGTTTTTATATGTTTTCCTTGCTTGCGCGTACACAGATACCATATGAAATAACTAAAAAATCCATATTAATAAGATAATTTTTGCGAGCAAATAAATTCCCAAAAATTAAAATTACGATTTATTCAGTATATAACAACGGTAAAAATAACCATCCAACCGAACTGAAGTAACCAATCATTCTTTCCTAAATAGAATAGGGTTTTTATTTATTGTTTATTTATTTAAATATACAATAAATAAAAAGCCAAGGACTTACACTACAACAAGAATTAAAAAAAAAAACTAAAATCATTTTGAATCAGTTCTGATATCTCCTTAAGTAATCATTAGATTGATGTACACTAAGCTATAATTTCAATTTAGATGAAATGCCAAAGGTGACTATTATATTTGTTTTGATAAAGATGATGACCAAATTATAGAAAATACATTAACAATAACCTGATAAATTTAAATTTAAATTAAATATATTAAAATGGTTTATGTGGCAACGTTCAGAAATAAACATATACCATCGTGGACTTTTTAAAAGATTTTTTAAATGTCAATATTTTTGTACAATATTGCTTTTATGTGCCTCATAAGGTTGAGTCAGGAGGTGAGAACGCTTATTTTGGCCCTGGTCCTTTTCTTAAAACAACATAATTTTTTGTGACCTAGCAACGGTTGCTTAGCGACGGCTGTAATCAATATGGCAGAATAAATTGCATGTGAAATTGAAAGGTATTTTTATAAATAAGTATATATCAAGAATATTAAAACTATGAGGGAAAAAAGTAACCTATGCTCATCCCAAGACCATCAAGTATCTCTGTATTAAATTTTATCAAAATCGGCCCTGATTGCTAGACAGACAGACAGACAGACAGAGTTACTTTCGAATTTATAATATAGATGTGTAGAGATTCTGTGGTGGAATGTTCTTAAAATTTAGTGTACATGTGGGTTTACCAAAGATCAAACGATAATATGGAAATCCTAGTCTAATGTTACAGCCAGGATTATCAACAAAAGTTTAAACCTTGAAATGTTACAGCCCCCTAGTTATATTTGGGATCATTTTACACAAAAACCGTGGTCAGGGGTTTTTTAAAATTAAAAATTTTGTTACTAAATATTTTTACGAAAGTATAACTGATTAATCGAGTTTGTTTAGTTGTATACATGCTTAGAATCTCGACGTTTCGAATACTTTACAGTAGTCAGTGGTCACGGGAAGTCTACTTTTTCTTTCAAAATATGTAAAACTGAGAAGATCTTATTCATAATATTTACTTTAAAAGTAAGACAAAATAATGCTTAAGCGTTTTTTCTTACATACATATGTATAACCTATACTGTTAATGTAAAATGATAGCTTATTTATTTCTCACAGCTAATAACTTTGTAGGCAAGTTAGAGAACGATGCTTTATGTTAAGCTTAGTGTTAAGTTAACACGCTCAATTCCTGACTTTCTGCCCAATTTTCGTCTGTTTTGAATAGCGGAACGCAACGCTTGCAGTAGCGCATTTTACCAAAGCGAAGAAATGAAAATAATTTATTCACTGCAGTGGTAATCGAAACCACAACAGTCACGTTTACAGCCCGAAACTGAACTGAATCATTTTGCTTAATTTTACATCATAAATAAAATATAATAATGTACCTTATAATCATTATTTGCGATTTTTTTCAAATAAAACGACAAATTTACATAATGCACGGGGTCTCTGCGGCTGACCCTTTGTGATTTGATCGTTATATTTGTGGCTAAATCCTCGTTGTAATAAAGTAAATGTGGTCGCTCGAGACTAATATATTGATGCTGTAATTATAATTGTATAAATATAAATAAAAATTACACTGTCGTTAGAAATTAGTGTGGGTTCGAGTTCAACGTGGGACGTTGGATATTGTTTAAATATTTAATCGATAGTTCGGCCTTTATCGTCGGTCGACGCTTAAAAATATGCATAATCTGTGGATTTCGAAAAACAGGAAGATATATTGGAATTGAAGAAAATAATATCTGGAGGTACTCCTACTAATATTATAAATGTATAATAAGAAAAAAAGACCGTACTTATTTAGAAAAGTATTTTTCTTTCCTAAATGTGGAATAATACTTAAAAAATAAAAATCTTAAAAAAAGACCGTCCATCCAATCGTAGGAGACTGTAAACGCGACGATTGTCGGATCGATTCCCACTCGAGGAAATGAAATATTTAATACTTTCATTACTCGGCGCTGGTGTTGAGGCAAAATTGGGTTCCGCCACTTAATTTGCAATGACTTAAGAAAGTGGGGTAGTTAGTATCTTGTTGGGAACGGAGTATCTTAACATTAAGTTCCCAGGTTACCTATGTCTACACTATTATGTGAGAGGGATACAACGTGAAGCTGAAAAAAAACGTAATGAGTGCATTAAAAAAATGTATAGTATAAAAAAAACACATGATCTTTTAGTTCCACTACAGATATTCTACATTTCAGATTTTTGTACAAACAAAAAAACGGTTAAGTCGGACCAGGCCACTGAGTTACTGAGGTAGGACTAGAACTACGGGAATTACAACTTATAAAAGTAGACAAACTTATGTTTTATATACTCATTTTATATGAAATTAACTACAAAAATAAGATTATAATTATTTTTGCGTATGAAATACTCATAAATTCACACATTTCAGTTTTTTTTCTTTTATTTGTTTTGTAAGTTCTCCTTTCAAGTCAAATTTCATAACTATAGGTCCACGGGAAGGTATGGAACCGTAAAAAACGGAATCATCATAGAGGTAAAATAACTCTATAAGGTGCCTTTTTTTTTCTTAAATTTCGATATTATATATCTCAAAATGTAAAAAAGTAATTCTTTAAACTTTATTTGTCGCATAATCAAAACCTATTATATATTGTATTTCCTAGTCCTCTACTAATGCAATCTGGCAAGAAGTGAAAGTTTTTAGTACAAATAGAGGAAAAAAAATCGAAGAATAGAAATTTATATTAATATTACTGATAAAAAATATTACAAACTTATAGTTATAGTTCATTTCATACTAGAGGCCAGTCGTGGCGCAGAAGCACAAGTGTAAGAGGATTGACGCGACTTGAAATTGGTACGGAATTCTCGGTTGGCGAGTCCGACTTAACCCTTGACCGGATTTTTCTTCAACACCAGAGCGATTTTTAGAGGCATTGCGTATTGAGTAGCGGAACTCAACGCTGCGTTTTTAAATAATAATTTTTTTCGAGTGGAATTCGAACCCACAATCTGTCGCGTCCACAGTCACACGCTTGTGGTTATTTCACTATAATATAAGGTAATTAAAATAACAAAGAAGGAAAAATACCTTTTTGCAATAGCATTTGCTTATTGAGTAATATGTGAAGTATATAGCACATAACACATAAATAATATCAAATTTAAAATTATAAAACATTATAAGATTTAAAAAAATATATTAAAATTAAATAGGATCAACGTGTATATAGTAAACTCTATGTATATAGTAAACTGTGCTTAAAAACTTTTATACTTGTAAAAAGCGGTCAATTTGGTAAGTAATTGGTAATACATTATATATCTATTCAACTTATTACTATTTAAAAATAGTAAAAAATATATTGTTATTTGAACATATTTATGTATGATGAATATGAATAGATCAAATCACATTCGCTATGCTTAAATATATAAAAAATATTTAATCTTGTCTGTCTGGTAGAACATAAATTATATATACATACTTACAATCGATTTAACACTTTCAGCGGGTTGTGCACCACCAGCGTTACATCAGAGTTACACCAACTCTCTCCCCTGAAACTCTACTAAATGGCATTAAACTAAATAATACAATTTTAAAACCTATATAGGAGGAGCACTCGAGGAAATAAAATATTTATTTTTAATTTATATTTTCAGGCAAGGCAACACGCAATACCTCCAGAATTCGGTAACAAAAAAATTCGGTAATGAAATGTGGAACAGAAGGAAATGGAGAATTATGGGAATGGAGTGTCTCAACACTAAGTTCCCAGTTTCCCTCTGCTTCTGCTATTTGCAGGATACTATGTGAAGCTTAAAAAAAATAAAGATAAGAGACAGAGACAAAGCTTACATACATCTGTATAGGTAATTGTTTTTTTAACAGTTTTTAGAACTTGAATGTAATTGTATAGATTGCACATATTATTGTATAAGTAATTGCAAAGTTATTGAAAATTGCAGGAAGTGAGTCACTATTGTAATAATCGCAATTATATATATCGTTATGTGTTTAATTTAGTACGTATTTATTTTATTTTTCTTTTTATATACTCTACTAGCTGCTGCAGTGATCTATTTACGTGGAACAAGGCATTGAATTATTTACTTAATACACAAAATTACATAAATAAAAAATAAATCAGCTTCACGCTGTATCCCGCAGGCAGCAGGGTAGGTAGAGGGAACCTAGTGTTAAAACAAAATTACATTATAATATTTGTATAATGTATGTTTGTAAAGCACCTAAAATTTCTTATATATTTTTTTAAAAATTATTTAAACCTTTAGCATTGCATTTTAGTACTTCCCATAAAGATAAACAATAGTTTTGGAAAAAAAAAGCAACTTATATATTTATAATGAAATCGTAACAATATAGTATCTTCTTCTTCTATATATATAAAAGGACTTGTGCTGACTGACTGAGGTAAGACGCACGCAGAGCCGTAGCCGCTGATGGTAGAAACGTGAAATTTGGGCAGATGTTTATTTTCATATTCTGGACATCCACTAAGAAGGGAATTTGAAAAATTTTAACCCTAAAGGGATGAAATAGGGGTTGAAACTTTGTATGGAATTTTTTTTTAATCTGTACCGATTTTTATAAAATTTGAAATTCAGACTCTTAAAAACATTTTATTGAAGACATGTTTCATGTTTTTTAAGAATTCACCGCCTAAGGGTTCAAATAAGGGGTTGAAAGTTTATATAGAAAAATCTTTAAATTGCCACCGATTTTTATAAAAAGTTTAATTCAGACTGTTAAAAATATTTTATTGAACACGTGTTTCGTGGTTTTTTTTTCAAAGTTGCATCGATATCACTAACATTATGAAGAAACGACGGGGCCGATTTGGAAAATTCTTGTAGAATTAGGCGATTAACGTATAAAAAAATACCAAAGAAACCTTATATCGCGTACGCTGTGGAAGTTATTGACAATAGAGCAAAGTAATTTACTAAAATTTTATAGAAGACATCAATATCTACAAAAAAGTTTACGATACCATGTGTAACTGTTACAGTTATACCACTAATTTTCAAAGGAAAATTTTCAAAGCAAGAACAGAGCCGCCATCGTAGTGCAGAGGAACATCTTAAAATATATGTATTATTGTGAAAGCATAAAAAAAGTGTGTAGTCGGTTAATATGTTGTAAGCAAAATTCTTGTCTGTCTGTCTGTTTATTTGTTCGTCAATCACACAAAAACTACGTGACAGAAATTGATGATTTTTTGCACTACTGTATGTAACATATTACCATACTAATAGTTAATGGAGTATAAAGAAATTTTAGCAGAAAAAAACATAATTATATTTTTAATTAAAATTTAAATTAAAAAACGACCTGTCAACTCTCCCAACCCTTCCAAACTCTCCCAACTCTCCCAACTCTCCCAACTCTTCCAGCTCTCCAAACTCTCCGAACTCTCCGAACTCTCCCAACTCTCTGAACTAACCCAACTCTCCAATCTCTCCCAATTCCTCCAACTCTCCTAACTATCCGAACTCTACGAACTCTCCGAACTCTCCCAACTCTCCCAACACTCCCAACTCTCACAACCCTCCGAACTCTCCGAACTTTCCGAACTCTCCGAACTCTTCGAACTCTACCAACTCTGCCAACTCTCCGAACTCCCCCAACTCTCACAACTCTCCCAACCCTCCGAACTCTCTGAACTTTCCGAACTCTCCGAACTCTTCGAACTCTTCGAGCTCTACCAACTCTGCCAACTCTACAAACTCCCCCAACTCTCACAACTCTCACAACTCTCACAACTCTCACAACTCTCCCAACTCTCCGAACTCTCCCAACTCTCCCAACTCCACCAACTCTACGAACTCTCCCAACTCTCCAAACTCTACCAACTCTCCGAACTCTCAGAACTCTCCGAACTCTCCGAACTCTCCAAACTCACTGAACTCTCCGAACTCTCCAAACTCTCCGAACTCTCAGAACTCTTTGAACTCTCCGAACTCCTTTTATATATTATTTTGTATATATTTTATATTATATTTTTATATTTATTTATTTTTTTTATTCTTTAATTTAAATTAAAAAACTATTATGTTAATATTTTTTTTAAGGTAAGTACCTATACATATACATATACTACGTCTGATGTTTTAGACAAAGACGCGTGGTGGGCGTTAAACGAGCAGAACACCCGACCATGTCCTGGCCTTTGGTTCTACTCACATGTGAACACATGACATATGTATAAAAAGCAATTTTAACATAAATACTTTTAGCAAGGTAGTTTCAAATAGTAGCTGAAGGCGTAAATAACTGAATGATTTCTAAAGTAAGCAATTACAAATAGGTTTAAAACTACGAAAATAATTTGAAATAATTGATTAACTAAATAATCATATAATATAATACCCGAATAGTCGAGGTTATGTGGCAGAGTACTCTGAACCACACCAGAGCCAAGACTTCACGTAGACAATTATAAATAGGTTAGGTAATTTACCATAAGAAAACCAGGTCAATAGCGTCTCTCCGAGTGTTTAGATCGGATATTTTAAAGTAATCTAATGACTCTGTATAAGACTACTTGTCACGATTAACTCCATTAAAAGAATACGCGAGATGTCTAACAAATCTCTTTTGCGCCCGTTCAATACGCAGCATATGTGTTGCAAAATGAGGACGCCAAACAACGCTCCCATACTCTAACATTGATCTTATAAGACAGTTGTATAAAATTATTTTAGTTGTGGGCATTTTAAGCAATCTAGAAAATCTAATTATAAACCCTAACATTCTTGAAGCTTTCTTTATCAATGAATCCATATGAGATACAAAAGTTAACCTGTTATCAATTGTGATTCCTAAGGCCTCTGCCTCGAATTTTGCGGGCAGCGGGGCGGCGGCGGCAGCGGCGCGGGCAACGCATACCTGTTCTCCAAACTAGCGGGCAGATCGCGCGGCACTATAGCGGTGTAGTGTTGTGTTCGTGGTTGTGTTGTCGAGATATTTGTTTTTATTCCGATCGAAATGTCTGAAAAACGGCGACATCTTTTTGATTCAAATTTATTCCTAACGCTCGATTTATTGTGGGCAAAGGAAGAAGTGGATCCCTACTATAGGGCAAGGAAAATAAATGGCGAGTTTTATCGAAATTATGAAGAACAAAGACAAAATCCCGACAAATTCTACGACTACACCAGAATGAGTGTAGAAACTTTTGACTACATTCTTGAAACTATCAAGAGTGATTTAGAGTCTGGAATTAATCCAAAACGATTTAGAGGTATATCGAAGACATTTTGATACGTCTCAAATACAACACTATACCTATGTTCTGTGCGCGCAACGCGGGCGGTCACCGCTTGACTGGAGTGCACCGCTCGTTGCCCGCCCATGCGCCGCTCCTGCACCGCTGTATTCGAGGGCCGGTCCATTTGATTATACGCGTAAAATCCTGCCGCTCCCGCGCCGCCGCCGCCGCCGCCCCGCTGCCCGCGAGATTCGAGGCGGAGGCCTAAGTCTTTTATGGTCTGTGTCTCACTGATTTGCGCATTCTTAATGAAGTAAATTGACGGTATAAAATTATTCTTTCTTGTAAATTTTATATGGAAGCATTTTGATACATTTAGCTCCATACCATTATTGTGACACCAACTAACCAGAGCATGTATGTCTTTTTGAAAATTTTCTACGTCCTCCCAAGTTTCAATAATTTTATATAACTTTAAATCGTCTGCAAATAACAATGGAGTGGAATAATCAAAGCAAAGTGGAAGGTCATTGATAAATATATTGAACAATACTGGACCAAAGTGTGAGCCTTGTGGAACACCAGATAATATGTAGTAGTACGAGAAAGGGATATCTCTCGTTCTATTTTACTCAATTCAACATCGCCGCCGCTACGATTGTGTGCGTAAAAAAAATCAAAAAATCAGCTTCACGCTGTATCCCGCACACAGCAGGGTAGGCAGAGGGAACCTAGTGTTAAGACACTCCGTTCTCCACTTTCTGCCGATTTCTGGAGGCATTGCGTGTTAAGTGGCAGAACTCAACGCCGCGCTTAACCTCGACACTAGAGCGAAGAACTGGAAATATAAATTTAAGTAAATATTTCATCTCCTCGAATGGGGATTGAACCCACAAGCAGTCGGTTTTACAGTCACACCTCGCGCCACTGCGCCACCACTGGCCTCCCTCACTTTGGAAAAAATTTAAATTTTTGTTTTAATAGCACTTTTTTTTTATTATTTTTTTTTATATGAATTTATTTGTTAATTTTGTAATTTTCTGGTGTGAAATAAAGAGTTTTTATGTTATGTTATGTTACGAGGTGTGTTTAAAAAAATATCGTGAATTTTGTGTATTTTAAAAAATAATTTATTTATTCGTGAATATCTATTTTGTCCCCATCAAAGCAATCCTCCTGGGATATTATACGCTTGTGCCAACGGTTTAGGTTTTCAGAGTAGTTAAAACTGGTTTCATTTAAAGTGGTGATGACAAAAAAACTCTATATATTTGCAACCGGTTATAGTATTTCATTTATTTATATTTTTTTTCATATAGAAAATATTAAAATCCAGCACCGTTTCCTATTGTACGTAATGAATGAATAAGGATAGAAGACACAAAATAATTAAATTTTACTACAAGAGATACATATAATCCTATTATAGAAGTTACTAGTTGATCTGTAACTCAAAATCTAGGTACCCATTAACGACCAATTTATTTTTTAATGTAAGATTGTAGTAAGCACGCCCTTCGTTGAAAGGAAAATTTTTTGGAATATACTGTGAATGTATTTTTAGTCTCTCGAAACGGTAGTAGCCCTGCAACAAAACAATCATTATATAAAATCCATTTACAGAGAATATAGAAGGCTCGATAACAAATATAATATTTGGTAAAAGTTTTTATTTTTATCCTTCAAATATTATATTTTTTGTTAAAATCGATTTTTGCTGCAATGTTATTTTCAAGATTTAAAAGACCGATAGTTTTAAACTTTTATATGATACAAAAGGCCTATTACTGAGCTATATTGAGGAAAAAAAATATAATCACAGGCTCAAGAGTCGAGCTGTATTTGCTGATTTTCGCCAAGGATCACTTATTCCTAAATATCTCAATCGAGTTACACCCGTATAACAATTAAACATAAAACAAAAAAAAATTACCGGTATCAACGGACATTGCCATAATGGGGAAACTCGCTCCAAAACTGGCTGTCGATAGTAAGCTGGTATTAATGTAGTACTAAACATGTTTTCTTTTTGGAACAAATCGCAAGCACTGAAATGTAGTTCTACAAAGCTACGCTTGTATACATTGGAGAGAAGTTGATAAAAATAAAAGCTGTGCTGGAAAATATATTAAAAAGAGAAGATGTTATCAATTCTTTTTCCACATAGGTACAAAAATCGGAATTGGAATAAAAATATTTTTTTATTAGGCACAAACACCATTCGTTGTCTTGCCATATCGAGGAAACACTATACATTTAATATTATTTCTTATAATGTATGTGGTATAAATTACAATATTAATTTATTCTCTTTTAGTTTTTTTATATCAGAGAAAAAAACAAAAAGCAGCCTACATTTTTTCACGCTCTATTTTCTGAGCCAGCTACTTCAAGATATTGCGTGTTGATAGTGGAACTTAGCTTTGTCTATCAGAGGAAAAAAAAATAAAATAAAATTAATCATTCTTATAACTGTCATCATTAATATTGAAAAATCTGACTGTAAAGAAATAAAACAGAATAGGAATGCATTTTTTTTACAAAAAAAAATATTTATTCTAATCAAAAATATATTGCTATCATTTTATTATGTAAGTTGTTATTATATATATTCTTACCTTATATTCATTAATCAATATCTTTTTCAAATGAAATGTTAAGTTAACATAGTGTACAGGATCAGAACGACTAACTCTTTGAGATTTGAAGGTTATATTTGTGATAAATTCAGTATTATAATAAAGCACACGTGGTCGTTCCAAACTGAAATATTGACCCTGTGAATGTTGAAAATATAAACAAAAATAAAAATACAATTGTGGCACAGTGTGCCGGCTGGTACGTTTGATGGCCGAAAGCCTGGAATCCCCTGAGGGATGGCCTTGCCGCCGACGATCCCCTATCCCTCCCCCTCCCCACCCGGAATTCCTGTAAAGGCCAGTAGGGCTAACAGTACTAGCCGTAATTTCAAAATAAAAAGTCACAATACTAATGACTGATTTTCTGTACTTTGAAAAACGATAATGATTAAGTTTATATTTCGCGTTTGTCGGGATTTCATGGGGCTTAGACTTTATTCACTCAACACGCAATATTTGGCGATAAGGAGAGAAAAGCGTATCTTAATACTATATACTTCAGCAAAACGACCCAATTTCTCTTCTTATTTCTTTAAAATATATTTCATAAAATGCATCGCAATGTTCTTCCTTCCCAATTCTTACGATGCCGACGTCATTAAGGTGAATGTAAATGATGAACTAACAAATTAAAATTACCCCTTTGCAATAACTTTTGCTATTTTTGTTAAAAGTGAAGTATAATATTATAACACATAGCACATAAATAAAATTAATTTTAAAATGAGAAGACATTCTAAAAGAAAATACTTTACAAAAATATATACTTTGAAATAAAATATAATAAATATGTTGTATATTGTGCTAAAGAACTTTGATATGTGTAATTGTAGAAATAGTACTGCAACTTGCATATTATGTTTTGAAAATTGTTAAAAATTGTCTATTATTCACATAATTGGCCGATTTCTATTCATCATAAATTTATGTATATAACAAAATCCTTAAATCTTGTCAGTTAGTTCAATAACATAAATATGTCCAAAAATTGTGTTTTTTGCATTTTACAATTAATTGTAACTTAAGTCCAAACAATGATGTTCAATTCAATTCAAAATATTCTTTAGTTTATAATTATTAATATTCAAAGTATTCTTCTTTGTAAGTTCATTCGACGATTCAAAAGTGCCTTCAATAGTCTATTTAGACTGTTGATGACACTTTTGAATCGTCGAATGAACATACAAAAAATCCAGTTAAATGCGAGTCAGACTCGCTCATCAAGTCTTTCGTACCAATTTGAGGATCATCAGGAAGTATAACTTATAAACGTTTACTGAAAACAGATACCACTAGCGCGTAACGTTCTTCTGTAGCTAGCTAGCTGTTCATTACTTAACGGTATATTTTGTTTGCCTCAGGAACTTGATGCCCCCTTAAAAGTAAGAATATTCGGAATTTTCAATATCTTTTTTGAAAAGACCTTTTTGTTCCGAGAGTTTTGAATTACCAATAATGTTTACATTAAAAATATTTAGTATAACGTGTGGGTGCCGAGCAGGGATCCTATAGTAGGGACAAAAGCTCGAATAAGGAAAAGAAAAATGACCTTCTTTCTGCGTATTCTAATATAAGAGCAAATATACATCTAAAATAGGTTCAAAAAACGCGTCTACATCTTTATGGCCGGCAACGCACTTCTCCTCCTCTACCTGTATTACACGGGATCGTGGGTGGCGGTGATCACTTACTATCAGGTGACTTGTATGTTTGTATGACTTGTCTTTTTCTTAAAAAAAGTGATATGTGTGAAAATAAAGCATATACGTAAATGACAAGTGTCGCGAGTGGCGATTTATAATAGCGATAGCGGCCAGACCATCGCGGGAAACATGAAAGGCAATTACATGGCAGCATACAATGCAACATCTGGATTTGTCGAGTTGAATGAAGAAGAGACCAGGAGAACTGGATACCTTAAATTCAACACGCCTGCCAATGATCCCATGGTGGTTACTGCAAAATGTACCAGGATTATGCTGGAGGAAAGAATGCTGGAAATGGCTCTACGCCTCGATAACACTCTGGAATCTACAGCATTTTCTACGTGGAAGGTGCCCAAGATAATATGTTATGGGTAAACGGTGTTGCCGGGTGTGGTAAGACAACGTGGATAGTAAAACAATTTGACATTGCTAGGGATACAGTCGTAACAAGTACGACGGAAGCAGCTAATGAACTTCGAGAGAGGCTCTCGGAACGTATAGGGAACTTGGTTAAAAATAAAATCCGCACTATGTCTTCAATGCTGGTAAACGGAGCACGACGAGAATCAGACAAGTGTAACCGCTTGATAGTCGACGAAGCTTTAATGAACCACTTTGGAGCGATAGTGATGGCAGGAAGAATCTCCGGAGCCGAGGAAATTCTTTTAATTGGAGATGTTTAATCAGCTACCCTATATAGACCGAGAGAATCTTTTCGAAATGATTTACCGTAAACCGCCACAACTTTTCATGAACCAAAACTTAGTGTGTACTCACAGAAGTCCCATGGACGTCGCCTACGCCCTGCGAGAGATATATCCTGGTATATACTCGTCTAAGAGGGTAGTACGGTCCCTTTCTATGAAGGATATCAAAATGACACCAGTACCGGAAGATCTAAAATACACATTGTATCTCACATTTACGCAGGAGGAGAAAGAATCTCTGATCGCGCAGGGATGGGGAGGAGAAACAGGCTCGAAGGTGCTGACAATTCATGAGTCTCAGGGTCTGACCAGCGCGACCGTTATAGTGGTTAACACTAAATCCATTAGGCTACAGCTGCATGATAGCGTTTCGCACGCCGTCGTAGCAATATCTCGGCACACCGACACCTGCACATACTATAGTGAAGGT
>JAATLQ010009928.1:28884-39218 GCA_013421005.1 Heliconius erato x Heliconius himera
TAAAATACACATTGTATCTCACATTTACGCAGGAGGAGAAAGAATCTCTGATCGCGCAGGGATGGGGAGGAGAAACAGGCTCGAAGGTGCTGACAATTCATGAGTCTCAGGGTCTGACCAGCGCGACCGTTATAGTGGTTAACACTAAATCCATTAGGCTACAGCTGCATGATAGCGTTTCGCACGCCGTCGTAGCAATATCTCGGCACACCGACACCTGCACATACTATAGTGAAGGTCGCGGTCGACGATGACGCGGTCAAAATGTTAATACGGAACGCGATGGAGGTAACGACAAAACGCATTTTGGAATATAATTTAAAGATGGCTTTGAAAGATAGGAACGCAGCGGTCACCTCTTCCACCATAGCGGTCATGCCATCACCCTTATCCTAGTGCAAAATTCCTCACATCTCACATCAAATCAATTATCAATTATTATAAAATTTTAGCATGTACTTATTTATAGTTATGTAATTTAATATATATTGTAATGTGAAAATTGTTAAATATACATATATAGACATTCGCTTAACCTTAGATCTATAAGGAAATCGAAAGATCTATAAAGGATATCTCTGATAAGGAAATTAATACATTTAAAAAGGGTACGGACTGTCTGTAGTGTTAAGAAATAAATAAATAAAAAAAAAAAAAAAATGACAAGTGTATTAGAAGGTTAAGGTCCGATTTAACCTATGATTGATACAGTGCATGACAGCCTTACCTGCCAGATAAACTATAATTTTTGAGTAGAGAAAGTGTCGTTTAAGTTATGATGCCTTTAGAACATATTGCAGTCGCAGTTCGTTTCTATAAACATATTTGGAATTTAAAAATGTAATAAACGTACAAATTGTACCTACTATTTTGGTTCCTTAATTTAAAATTTAATGAAAAAAAAAACATTTTATTATTTTTGTTTGGATTATTCTAATTAAACAATTATCAATTATTAA
Source organism: Heliconius erato x Heliconius himera (assembly GCA_013421005.1). Taxonomy (NCBI): domain Eukaryota; kingdom Metazoa; phylum Arthropoda; class Insecta; order Lepidoptera; family Nymphalidae; genus Heliconius; species Heliconius erato x Heliconius himera. The sequence continues at coordinate 29,844 of JAATLQ010009928.1, forward strand.
TGAAGCCAGTGGTGCCGTAAGGGCAAAAAGTGAGACTATAAACCGACTGGTTGTGGTTTCGATTTATTTTAAATTTATATTTTAATTTCTTCGCTCTGGTGTCCGAGCCAAAGGGCGACGTTGAGTTCCGCCACTCAACACGCAATGCCCCCAGAACTCGACGGAAAGTGAAGAACGGAGTGTCTTAACACTAGGTTCCCTCTGCCTACCCTGCTGAGTGCGGGATACACCGTGAAGCTGATTCTGATTTGAAACAATTATCAAATTACGTAGTAGCAACGAAAGGCAAAAAATATCTTTTTGCATTATTGCCCTTCCGTCAACTAATAAGTGGGTTATTATTGTCTACCAAATTAGTGAGGCCAGTGGTGGCGCATTGGCACGAGGTGTGACTGTAAAACCGGCTGGTTGTGGGTTCGATCCCCATACGAGGAGATGAAATATTTACTTAAATTTATATTTCCATTTCTTCGCTCTGGTGTCGAGGTTAAGCGCGGCGGTGAGTTCTGCCACTCAACACGCAATGCCTCCAGAAATCGGCAGAAAGTGGGGAACGGAGTGTCTTAACTCTAAGTTCCCTCTGCCTACCCTGCTGTGTGCGGGATACAGCGTGAAGCTCATTTTTTTATTCAAATTAGTTAACAGAGAGTTTGATGGAGAAAACCAGAAACAGAAAAAAAAAGTTATAAGCAGTTTCTGCCTGTGAGATATCATTAATAATATGGGTCCGTTTTTAATTCTTGAAGTAGGAAACCTTAAAAAATAAAAGATAAACTCTACACTAGGTACTCATATATATGAATATGTGTTTCTTTTTTCTAATTATTTAATGAAAAGCGTTCGGGAAGTTATTATGAAAATTACACAGATTATTACAGTGGAATTAATTTTAGAGTTATTGAAAATTGCAGGAAGCGTGTTACTATTTCTATAATAACAATTTTATATCTCGTTGTGATTTTAATTCAGTAGGTATTTGTAAATTTCAAATATCCCATTATTTATAATGATTGTTAGTCCTTAAATAACTTTAAATTTTAAACTGAAACAGCACATACAAATTAAACATGTATTCTAATCTATTAATGTAATTTCTTATATGCCGATATCCTAAAAAAGACTAAACGATAAATCGTTATAAATTGTGTTCATAAGATTTTTCCCTACTAAATGGATAAAATCACATTAAACAATTTATTACAATTTTTCATATAAAATAAAAATAACTGTTACAGCAATTAGCAAATTTATCAAACTAAGTAGTTTAAGTTGATATAGCTTTTTTTATTTATAAGCCGATTGTAATAAAACGAACCTTATATGTTAACAGAACCTTGTCTTAATCTAATAGTGAAATCTGCATTTATATTGGTTAAACTGATTCTGAGATTAGCGTGGACAATCATACAGACAAACAGACAACATATTTATTAACAGAAATTTAAAAAATCATTGTTTTGGGTTCTATAACATTAATAATGGTTCCTAATAGCACTTTTTTCTCATATATCTTCCATGTACAGACACCGTTACGATTTTATTATAGATACTTCTGTATATATGATACATACCTTTTTTGTAACATCTTATAAGTCAGAGGCCAGTCGTGGCGCAGTGGCACGAGGTGTGACTGCAAAACCGACTGGTTCGATTCGTGGTGGGTTCGGTCCCCACCCGTGGAGATGAAATATTTACCTAAATTTATATTTCCATTTCTTCGCTCTGTTGTCGAGGTTAAACGCGGCGTTGAATTCTGCCACTCAACACGCAATGCCTCCAGAATTCGGTAGAAAGTGGGGAACGGAGTGCCTTAACACTATGTTACCTCTGCCTACCCTGTTGTGTGCGGATTTGATTTATCTTATAGGTCAATGATCGACACGAAAAAACATGACTCGATGTCACGTTCCGCCTGACCCGGGCGTGCAAGCGAGAGTGCGGAACAAACGATAGAGAGGCACTTCGGCCATACGGCCATATCGGAGACTCATTTAGTTACGATTATTTTCCTTTTCAAGCAAACATTTTATGTAAAAGAAGAGTTTAATTAGAAATAAAAAAAATATCAATAGATAATTTGAAGATAATTACCCTGCCCTACAGATTTTGATAAAGATCAATATCATTAAACAAATGAAGTTGTCAAAAAATATCGTAGTAGAATAACGAAATGCGAAGACGACAAATATTATTTATTATTAACTTAAAGATTCAGTTGATGTAGACAACGTTGATGGTAATTAACGTTTCAATATATACAGGATGGAAGTTTCTGCGCTCCTTTTACGGGAACAGCATATAAGGTAAAATATTTTAAGCCCATATTTAATGAAATGAATAATCTTGATTAAAATATCAACACCTTAGACGTAGGATTGTTTTTTCATTTCACGATGTTTATCCATACCTGTATTTCGTGTGACGCAGTTACGCATAGATACCAATAACGTAAAAACATACTCCTACAAAAATACTACTAAAGGTTAATCAATTTTGAACTTTGCCGCCAATACCTACGACCCGATTTCGGAATGAGGCGCATACGGCGGTTTTCCTTTGAAAGGTTTATGTGTGCGTGCGTCGTTCTTGGCAAATGGCGTCGTATATTACAACAATAATTTTATTATTTATTTTGTTTCAAAAAATCACTTTCATTTTTGGGAAAACTTTTTTTTTTAAGTGTATTAGGCTTTTATAGAGTAGTTAAAACTGTGGTTTCGTTTAAAGTGGTGCTGACTCTTCCACCCTGTATTTGACTGCAGCAAAAAGTAAGTTCATGTACAATTTTGTATGATATTTCAGCTTATCCAAAGTTTATATTATACAGATTACAAACACACAATACGAACGTTAAAAAAATAAAAATAATTTTATGTTTCTGTACTGGATCATTATTTACTAGTAGTAGTACCTACTATTATTTTATACTCAAGCGTTAATTACAATGTTACAATGTAACGTTAGCGTCTATTTAAACAGTAGATAAAATATCAAGATTGTACAAATGCTTTCGAATTTTTATCTTCATTTTAATCTAAAAGCAAACGATTGATATTGTTTATATGAATTATAATAAATGCGATAGCTGCGTCGCCTGCATTAGTGCTTTAATGTTATGCAATATATAGAAAACTAAGACAATGAAGGTATGTCTAATAATTGCTTGTTAATTAACAATTAATACATATTTAACAAACACGACATAGTTGGGACGTGTACTACTCAATAGAATTATTTTGTTGATTTTTATAGTGACAATGGAATCCCCACTTATCAATTTTTCTAAATGTAAAGTAGAGCTCATAGTGGAATTTTATGTTACGATTTGGAACGGAGATAGATTGTTTTAACTCGCCCCGCAACGGTTTTAGATTTATGAATAAAACATGTTTAAAAAATAATTAAATTCCAGTCCAAGTAAACATAAAATATTTTGTATGCGGAAACTGAAGAACGGAGTATATTGTCACTAGGTCAAAATTTTTCCCGGCTTCTAAATTTTTAATTATTATTATTTACTATCAAAAGCAATAATTATTTTGTTCACTTTACGTAATATTCTAATATGCGGAAATTACAGCTGATAAGAAATGAAGTAAAAGAAGAAAGTGTCATCCCTAGTCAATTGATAAAAATATTTTACATATGGAGGTTGTACGGCATTGCACCAGCAACATTACATTATATAAAAACATCTTCTAGGAATTATTATATATCTCCCAATCGGCGTTACGCTGTTATGAGTTTTATTTTTTTTAGTTTATTAAGTAAGTTACTTTTCTATATTATGTTTCTACTATTTTAAATATGAAATTAATTAATTAAAGTAGAGCTTTTCTTTCTCATCATTCTAATTAACCAGTACAGCTTGATTTTTTAACAAAATTATTTTTACATCATACATAACGTGAAAATATTTTTTTTATAACTTTTTTCAAAGTTACGTTCGACAAGATTCACCTTAAAATATGATTTTCAATGCATTCATGCACTAAAAATCTTTGGGCACATAAATGTTATTATATTATGATATCTCGTTTTATGTGAATTTACGATACGATACGGAACGATACGCAGTTACGCGGTTTTCCTTGATGACCGCCGCGCGTATCGGCGTCCCCACTCTGTCCTGCTAGTGTTTGGTTTACGACAAGTTTGAAAATGTTCCGCTTTAAATCTTTAATTATGTCATCCTCTTTTGCAAATAACGATACATTTGGACCAAACAAGAAATAACACAGATTGTTTTTTGAGTGTAAACTAAATATTATCAAAAACTTTGAATTGAAAACAAAGATTTGTGAATTCGCAAAGAAATTTTATCTACAGAAATGGACAGTCCGAATGATTATAAAACGTAAAAAAAATATTGCGGAAGTTGCGAAAGGCATTCAATCTTCAAATTCGAGTATTCATAAACGTCACGATATATCGTAACTTTTACAAATAAAAAAAAAATCAGCTTCACGCTGTATCCCGCAAACATCGGGGTAGGCAGAGGGAACTTTGTAAGACACTCCGTTCCCCACTTTCTGCCGAATTCTGGAGGCATTGCGTGTTGAGTGGCAGAACTCAACGCCGCGCTTAGCCTCGACACCAGAGCGAAGAAATGGAAATATAAATTTAAGTAAATATTTTATCTCCTCGAGTGGGGATCGAACCCACAACCAGTCGGTTTTACAGTCACACTTCGTGCCGCTGCGCCACGACTGGCCCCAAACAAATAAAGCTTGCGAAAATAATCGCGCAGATGGAAAAAATATTACAATTATAGGGTTACAATCAAATACATTCAAAACAGTCAAGCTAAGCAGATTTTTCGAGAAACTAAAAAAAGGAGCTGAGAAGGCGGACATAAATAAAAAGTTTAAAGCTTGTAACGGCTGGCTTAGTCGATTTACAGTGACAGTTGGTACGAATGCATCTGGTGATTGTAAATTGAAATTTCTGTTAGTTTATCCCTTAGAAAATCCAACAGTCTCTCTTAAATCAAGACGACGATGACGACAAGAGGACGTTAAAATCTTAAGATGACTTGCCTATAATTTCGAAATCTAATGCAAAAGCATGGGTGACAACTACTTCTTTTGAAGACATTATTTATAATTTTATTTCTGAAGCCGAATCTAAAAGGAATTCTCCATCCTCGTAAAACTCCAATTAATGGCGATCCTCGGGTAGAACTTGTATTTTTGCCACCAAACATCAGCTTGCTTTAACCAATGGATCAGGGAGTCATTCAAACATTTAAAGTTTACCACACAAGCTGATCGTTTGCACTTCGAAATGAGATAAAATAATGAGCTTTCTGGCAAAGACTTTTGGAAGCTATTCAATATTTTAGATGCTATTAGAATTCGTCTGAAATTAGCTGTGTAATTTTTTTCACCACATAAAACCAAGGATCCTCAGACCCTGAACTAATCATTAGTATAAAGAAGAAGTAAACAAATTAATTTATGGGTGGATGGTGATTATCCAAGATTTGCCGGATTCACACCAAGAACTCATGTAAATATTTAAGAAACAACGAATCAGTCATCAGACTCCGTTGAATCGAAAAATTAAATTACAATCACAAACTTAATAGAAGGGTTACAAATAAAAAAAACTATCTACAAAGCGGGAAATAAAAAAGTTACTATACATTTACATTTAGAAAATTTGCTTGAGGAGAAGAAATATTTAAGTTATCAGGGGACTAATAATGATTGTATTCTAACAAGAATATATGAAGCTTTCGACATTAAAATAACTTCTAATTACATCGTTTTATTCAAAGTAATGATCAAATTGTTTTAATGATATAACATTTTATTAAACATCGTTTCTTATAAATTATGTTTTTTTTGGACTTTGGTCACGATTACATATACTTTATATGTATGTAAGTATGGTCAAGCATACCAATAGGTATGCTTGACCATACTTGAACATTAGCACAAAAAAAAATTAAATCAAATATAAAATCCAAGTATATAAGTGTGAACATTATTTCATGAATTCTTTTTTGCAGTTACAACATACATGATATGTATAACATATAACACAATTATCGTTGACAATGACAAAGAGATACGTGTACGTACTGGAATTTCTTTTGTAATTCATGTAATCCATGTCGGTCTTTTTTGTGGGATTGTGTATCCTTACGCTTTTGAATGTTATAAAAAAATTATCGTCTTAGTTGAATATATGAATATAATAAACAAGGTAAGTCAAATATCTTTTGCTATATATTCCTCATATCTCTAGTGGATTAGGCTGAGAGAACGGAACGCCAGAAGCTATTATCTAATTACTTTCAATTTTACTGCTTTTACTATTTTCATCCATAGAAAACAAAACCGAACGAGAAAGAACGATATCTCTCGTTCTTTTTTACGCAATTACCTATTTTGTACAATAAATCTAAACAATTGTTGTTGTTTAATAAAATAGGTATATATTGAATTTTTATATTATGCCAATGGAAAAAGACGATCACTTATTAGTTTAGTTGGAGCACTACGTTTCTACATCAGATGTGGACGTCGAAATCAAATAAGGTCACAGACAAACAGACAAAATCAGTCGTGGCGCATGAACAAAGTGTGAAAACGCAATGCTTACAAAATTTGGCGGAAAGTGGGAAACGAAGTGTCTTAACACTAGGTTCCTTTTGTCTACTCTGCTCTGTGAAGCTAAAAAAAAACAAACAGACAAATAGATATATAGATAAATGATACGCGCAAACGAATTCACGGGCACTGCTAGTTAATTAGTAAGTTCTACAGACAACGTTCAATAATATTATGTACATCCATTAATACATAGATTTTTTTATTTGTTTACCTTTTATCTCATGACTTAAATTTAAATTAAATATAACTTTTAGTTGATGACAGTATTTTTTATATTAGGTTATTATTCAAATTTAATTTATATTTTTTTCATTGGTTTCACTTAAAAAATAACCTAATTGGTTTTTATATGAATTATTGTTTGTTATGTAATTGTAACGTGTTTACTTTTGTTTAATATAAAACATATGATATGTTATCAGAATCTATAATCTATTTAATTTTTAAATTTATAAATAAATATCTCATATCTTATGTTTTTGAAGCTACATCAGGAATTAAACAGCAATTTTACAAATGTCAAGATCACAAATGCAAATTTATTTGTAGTGGGCCTATTGTCAAGCATATGTATTATTGGATCTATTTACATGATCGACATAATACAAAATATCATAGTGAACCATAAAAACGGTAAGTAATTAATAGGAAACATAAGTTTTGGTTTTGAAGAAATAATTCAGAGATTTGTTTTATATATACCAATAGGTGTTTAGACGATTATAGAGTAATTGCTAGTTTAGACCATTGTGAGCTTTAACATTTTAAATTTATAATTCTGTATAATTTTATTCAACTATAAACTAGAATAATATTTTAATAAAACATTGCCATTATGTATGTTACTTTATAATATTTTTTTAGTGTCAGATCTCTTAAGACATGTCATTTACTTCCTATGGTACCAATGTGCAGTATTAATGCAGTTCCGGTTCACGTTTATCGTGTGTTTAGTAAACAGCATCATAGAGGTTCTCAATAAGCGTTTACAAGAATTGCCGTTCAAAGTTATGTTACATAGTAAGTATTAGGGTTATACATTTTATATATTTATACGTTATATATTTATACGTTATATATTTTTATACGTTTTCTTAATAAGTATTTTTCTGTCCTAAGTGTGGAATAACACTTTAAAAATGTTTAAAAATAAAAAAAATATTAGTGTTTATGAGCTATGGCTACGTCTGGTAAGTATATTTAGCGATAGTTCATATCCACAGTGGTGAGCAATAGTACAATTCGTATTCCGTTAGACCTCATACAGGTGTCCAGCATTAGACAAACATAGGATTATGATGATTAATGCAATGACAATAATTATAATGATGTAGATGATGATGATAAGAATGATAATGGATTTAATGAACCTACTAAAATTGCTCTGCATCAATTGAGTTAGATGCACTGACTAAAGTCATTGAATTATCAAATACACGATTGTATTAATTAAATAACCTTTCTAAAGCGATCTATGGAATAAGTGATCATGAACCTTGACAAAATTTATGGATATCTTAGTGATCTAACTAAATAGATAATCGTTTTAGTGTATTTTTTTTGGTCTCTATGTAGATTTGATATTATATATTCTGTATTTTTTTTAGATTCACTAGACTATAAAACTTTAAATAGAGAATACGTTACAATGCGACGATTATCTAAAACGTATATTTCTGTATGTCAACTTATTGAGAAAATTGAAAAACAAGAGGGAGTTCTTATCTTAACCATATTTGCATATAAATTAATTGATATTATGGATGCTCTATTTCTTATAACATCGTATTTTATGGCTGAAGGTATGAAAGCTAAAGGTTTCTTTTTTTAACATCTTTAAAACATAATTTAGGCTATATTTGATAAATAAAATTTTCTTCGACTTATTCTTATTACTAAAGAGTAACAGCTGTCAAGTTGATAGCGTTGCCGGTCACTTTTACGCAATACCGCTAACGCGATATAAAACCACCATTACGTTTAAAATATGGGACTGAAAAACAAGATTGTGAAATGTTACGGGTTTCGTAGAGTGTTTTGTGATTATTTACGTGCTAGGTTATAATCGCAATGGGATTTATACTTGAAGTGCGTTCTTATTCTCCATGCCTGAATACCCACGTTGACAATAATTTTAACTTGGAAACAAATGATAAAGCGGATAGTGATCTCCCTTTCCTCTTCCCTTTATCAGAAGTGGGATGTGGAAGGCATGCACCTGGAGATGCAAACAAAGATGATGGAGCCACGTCATCAAATAATTTGTTACATTTTATGGAATCTTTACTGTCACGACTTTTGACCACTCTCAGTACTCTCAAAGTTCTAATAATATGTTGACACATCTTATCCAATTTGATTCTGACGATGCCGAAACCGACATAGAAGGTTGGTTTAGACTAACGAGGGGTGCAAAGTCGGATAACCTCCTCGTGTGTGCGTTTGCTGTTGGCCCTTTTCGAATGCATTTGTCATTCGGGGGGGACGAGCAGTAAAGCGTACAGGTGCACCCTGGGCGACGAGTAATTATTACCCACAGGATACGTCCTTGGGTAATGGTTGCTCGTCGGCGAATAATCCGACGCGGAGTTGTTCCTCCGCGTGTTCCTCTGACTAGCAGAGGACACAGTGTGAGGAACTGGGGGGGTGCGCGTGGTGTGTACTTACACTACCTCCACGCAGTTGCATTTATATGTGCCAGCGCCGACTATATCGGAACTCCACTCGTGGTTGCGGTCATGTCTCGTAATCA
>JAATLQ010009940.1:0-43422 GCA_013421005.1 Heliconius erato x Heliconius himera
ATAAATTGAGATAAGAACACATGTACTTTAATTTCATTGGAATATTAGATCCCATAGCTATTACGAATATATTTTCTATGTTTGTGTCTATTATACGTGTTAATAAATTCGTATACCATAGAACAATCTAATTCAAAAATAATACATTCAAAAAGAGACTATTACATTACGAGAATAGCTTTATAACTCTTACAGAAATAGGAAACGACAAGACGACAGTTCTCAATAAAGTGACAAAGTCGGAAGTAAAAACCAATGAAAATATTTACAAATTTCAATTCAGATAATTCATCAATTCTAAACATACTACACATAAAGAATATATGTAGAACAATTCCGCACGATGATAAAACAAAATCATATTGACGTTTTTAAGACAACAAAATAGTTACTTCACTAATATTATTGTCATCACAAAAACAATTCTAATATCATTTATAGTTAACCAATAGATAGCAAAATACAATATCCTCTATACGATGTAAAAGCTTTCCAAAGAATGACAAAAACAACGAAAGAAATATTCCAGATATGTAATAAATAAATTTGAATATACCCATTATAAATATTTCAAAATAAGTATTCCAGAAAGTCTTGATAACTGAAATTATTCATGACCAATGAATGTCATATATCTTTAAACGTGTGAAATATCATGGTGTCAAATATCTTTAAATTATCACCCGTATAAGTAAATACTCTATTGGAAGAACTAATATCCTATCGATCACGTCTACCAATGTAGATGCTATTAGCAATTGTAAACTTCTTTTAAAGTATATCTTAAACAATCTCAAATTCTAAATTTATCAACTACCCTCAAAACTGAATCGTTACGTAAGTACTATAAAATGGAAAATGTTTAGGTATGCACATCATCCAGTGTATTCTCAAATTATCCAACCTTCCAAATTTATCCAATAATTCCCTTCATAAAAAAAAACCACTCTGGCTGTTATAAAGGTTATCAATGACCACACAACGAAAAGTTCGAAGTACGCATCGTCATCAGTAAACTTTAACTGTTAAAACTATTTATTAAATTTCCATTGAAGATCTTTCATTTATCCGTTTGTTGTTTATTTGGTGTAAAAGAAATAAGAGTAACTAAAAACTATAATTAGAATAGCAACACTCTGCTTATATTCAGAATAGAAAAATTAAAAATTATAGAGAACTCAATTTACATACAAATTATTCAGCTAATCTTTAAGGAGTAAGAAAAATGAGAGAAAAGAAAAAAAAAAAGAATATATATATGGTCTACTTACACTTTATGAGCGTGGCAGGAAATTTTGTATATCCTTTCGTAATCCCGCTTCTGAACTGTTAGGCGAACCAACAATCAGACACAAAATCCAGCTTTTACAATAAATTTATTTACACTTGTTATATACACATATACTCTCGTAGTCACAATATTGAAATATGAATTGTAATAACAAGTTGTCTTGACAATATCTTAGAACGTAATGAACACGAGTGCCGTGTCGTTTGTGCTTATATTGGAAATCCACCGGAAAAGACGCAGCACACTACCGCCACTTAATACAATCGATAATGGAAACAATATCAAATGACGTACTTGTATTCACAGCGACACCTATTACTACATTATAAAGAACTTATGCTAACAGTAATTTATTTTTTACAGCTGAAAGGTCTAAAGTCACAAGCATAAAGCCGCTGTTAGAAAGATTTACTGTATAACTATTAAAATAAACTAAATGAATTTTATTTGATCAAAAAATTACAATAAAAAATACTCATAATACAACAAATTTAAATTTTCATATAAAAATGTTTAATACTTCAAAGTCATGAATGTATAATAATCTCTTTAAACATCCCGACGGTATCTACTCTAGGAACATTTTCTACTCTTTAGAAATTTATAAGGAAGAATATAATCTTCGCTATTTTCCATTAATCTGGAGCACCTCATGCTCTTGTACGTACAAATTTCGTATATTTATTATTAATTGCGGTGATATTATGTGAGGAGTGTACGGTAAACTCTGTAGTAGTCACTCGAGTGCAACTCCACAGACCTGCTCCGCTTTTAAGATGGATATCGATATAGGAGTATAATGAAATGAGGAAGTATGTAGCTATTATTATCGTCAAATTTAGCAACCTGACAGCACTGAACTCCTCGACGGTTGTATTTTCGATATCCTCTCAGAGGAATGGATTTTTTTTAATTCCTCCTTCTTCTGTCTCTGGTTTTGTCTTGTAAAACAAAACACGATCACATCTTTTGACCGCGCGTTGGATAAAGCTACTAGCTTTATTTCTCTATACTTTAAATGACTATAGACCTGAATATTTGACTTTAATTTGAGCTTCATAACTCCACGTGATCTTGAGATAAATTGGTCTTGTTCGGGAAGATGGACAAGAATGATCCTATAGAGGTTCCGTTTTTACCTTTTAAGGTACGAATCCCTAAAATAATAATAATAGTATAAAAAATTATAGTAATATTTATTTAAGTCTTGTTTCATACACTTTCTATTTGTAATGTTAATATACAGGATGGAAGTGTCAGCGCTTCTTTTACGGGAACAGCATATAGGGTAAAATATTTCAAACCCATACCTAAAGAAATGAATCAAGATACCAACAGTTTAGACGTAGGATTTTTTTTTCATTTCGCGATATTTATCCATATCTGTATTTCGTGTGACGCAGATACCAATAACGTAAACACATACTACTACAAAGACACTACTAAAGGTTATTCAACTTTGAACTTTGCCGCCAATACATACGAGTCGATTTCAGAATGAGGCGTATGCGGCAGTTACCCTTTGATAGGTATATATGTGCGTGCGTCGTTCTTGGCAAATAGCGTTTTATATTATACTAGAGGGCACGCGCGGCTTCGCCCGCTTATTAGGAGTGAATGCTAAAAAAAACCACGAAACACGTGTTCAATAAAATATTTTTAACAGTCTGAATTTAATTTTTTATAAAAATCGGTGGCAATTTAAAGATTTTTCCATATAAACTTTCAACCCCTTATTTGAACCCTTAGGGGGTGTATTCTTAAAAACCATGAAACACGTGTTCAATGAAATATTTTTAAGACTCTGAATTTCAAATTTTATAAAAATCGGTACAGATTAAATTTTTTTTCCATACAAACTTTCAACTCCTATTTCATCCCTTTAGGGTTAAAATTTTTCAAATTCCCTTCTTAGTGGATGTCCAGAATATAAAAATAAACATCTGCCCAAATTTCACGTTTCTACCATCAGCGGTTACGGCTCTGCGTGCGTCTTACCTCAGTCAGTCAGCACAAGTCCTTATATATATATATAGATTATATTTTGTAGTATTTTTATTATTTAGTCTGTTTGAAAAAAAAACACTTTTTCATTTTTGGGGATTTCTTTTTTAATTGTATTATTTTTGGCTTTTAAAGTGTAGTTAAAACTGTGGTTTCAAAGTGGTGCTTACACTTCCACCTCGTATATTAAACTTATTTTCCTTATTTAATTCTCTAGTAAGCGCGCTCGTGCGCGATAAGCGTAGAATAAAATTCGGAGAATGTACTTAATTGATACTTTTATATTAAATATATTTTTTGAGGTTTTCCTTTTCAGATGAGACATTCCAGTTTCAAAATGCAATTTAGTGCCGATATTATATTATTAAATAAGTATTTGATGTTTCTAAATGATTAACAAAATATTGAATATATTCTACTAGCGCGTGTGTTTTTTTGTGTGTTAATGATACTGAGAATTATATACTTGTGAATCATTCAACAGGATATTAGGCTTATTTTATGACTTCTAATCTATTTCTAGACCACCAACGTAGTACCTGTAGTATGACTAACGTAAGCGGATGTCACAACTTTAATTTCATATTCCAGTCGTGGCGCAGGGGTACAAGTGTGAGACCGTAAACGCGACTGGTTGTGGGTTCGATCTTCACTCGAGGAAATCAAATATTTGATCAAAATTATATTTTCATTCCTTCGCTCTGGTATTGAGGCAAAGCGTGGCGTTAAGTTCCACTAGTCAACATGCCTCCTGCATTCGGCGGAAAAAGAGGAACGGAGTGTCTTATTTCACTCCGGCTCTCTCTGCCTGCCCTGTTGTGTACGGGATACAACGTGAAGGTGTTTTATTTTGATTTAAAAAGTCTGTCAGGTATCTATTTTTGACATCACGACGGGTATGGTTATTTCTCTAATAGGTTATATTTACTTTAAAATCTCTTCGTTGGAATTCTAAGTAATCAGAGTAATGCAAAATTTGTAATATTTAATAGTTACATACATTTATACAAATAATTATAATAGTATGAAAATTAAACTTTTAATTTACATTAGCCACAAAATGGTCGAGCAAATAGTATAAAAAATTTATAGCTCGTACGTAGGTCTCATTCATATTTTATGTTAAAACCTCAAAAGAGCCCCGCTTGGGTAAAGCTAATCATTTCTCGAGAAGGCTTGACTCCGGTAAACTGTTGTGTACCGTCAACAGAAGTATAACTACAACTATAACTTATAGTTGCTTTTATAAACACAGCTCAGCTCAAGAACTTTCATACGTAACCTCTATAGGCTTGTGGTAGTATAACGTATGTTTTTTATTTGTTCGTTCGTATGACGAAAAGTGTAAAATATTTAACTATTTACTAAAAAATGGTTGCTTTTGACTTTTTTTCACAATTTTAATTTAAAAATTAGCATGAAAGGTGAGGCCGTCGTGGCGTCGTGGCGTCACAGTGTCGTAGTGTAAGCGTGACGGTTGTTGGTTCGATTCCTACTTGTGGGAATGTCACCACTATTTTAAATTCACTCTGGTTAAATCCCACCATTTCGCACATAACATCTTGATATTAGGCGGAATATGAGGAATGGAGGGTTTTTACAGCTTACACTACTAAGTTCCCTCTGCCTTTACTGTTATATGGGGTATACAGCGTTAACCTCAAAGGTTATAAAACGTAAGCGTTATATTGAGCTCTGCTACTTAATCCTCAACGTATCGAATCGAGCAGAACAGAGTGTCTTGACACTAGGTTTTTTTCTATACGCTAGCATGAGAGAAAAATAGCGATGATGTATAAAACAAATAATAAAAACAAACAAGAACGTAAACACAATGTTTAACAAGCAAAAAACATACAAAAGGTCGTTAACTTATAACATTATTTTCGGCATAATTATTTCATTAGAATACAACAACACTAGCGGTGCATGGATGTTTTGAGTTCTTAATTGGGTGTATGTATGCTGTGTGTATATAAATAATTATACAATACGAATTATTTCTTTGTATAATTCATTCTATGTTGGTAAGAAGGTACTAGGATAAGGATAATATATAATAATTAACTTGTAATATCCGAAAATTTGTTGTTCTGGACTTTAGTACTTTTAGGCGTATACCTCACGGAAAACGCCGTTTTTGAGAGTTATTATAAGAATTTTAAGAATTTTTTTTCTCAGCTCCCTAGCCGATCATCTTTCCAAATTTCAACTTTCTATTTCTAAGTTTAGTAGTTTTGTCTGTACGTTGTCTGTTAAGTGTTAACTGTCGACTGCTAGTGTCAATGGTGTGTGCGAAAAAATGTTATACTAAAATATATATTTAAAAAAATATTACATAAAAGGCAAACGTGGCAAAGATAGTGAGTATCAGACTGTGAATGATGGTGATAGTTGTGGGTTCAATCCCGGTGTATGAAAATAATTATATTTTCATATCCCCGTTCTAGTAGGACACAACGTGACTTTGCTGACACTGTCGCCTTTCTCATTGCCTACCCTATTACTAAAAGTACGATAAAACATGATTCTGCAAAAAAAAGTAGTAGTGAAAATATTAAATAATTTTATCCCAATAATTAGCGTGTGGTAATTAAACTCCACCAGCCTCGCGGTGCTTCAGTAAAATATTCCTCATTCTAACAATTTTAATTCTAACATTTTAAGATTTTGACTCTAAAATATCTCGTGAGAAAGAAAATGCTCCTTAATTAAAATATTCACAAAGTATGTGTCGGAAATGAGGTTAGGTATGTTTAATTAGAATATTTTGTTTTTGTGCATGAAATTTAAATGATTTTTTTTTTTGACAAAATTGGGGGAAGGATGTCCAATTTAGTTAAGTGTTAAGTTTAAATATGATTTTAAATTTAATATTTGTAAGAAAATTTAGTCGTAGTCTACTCTCGAATTGAATTTACAAACACATGCAAATAAATGTAATTACAATACATGCCGTTTTTAATCATTAAACGTCACTCAGTGAACGTCAAGGCAAAAAAAACATCAGCAAAATATATATAACAATTAAATATTATAATTTTAAATCACCTTCGAAAAGGAAACTAGTTTGGCTCAAATCGATATTAGAGGCTTTTGATTTAACTTTTGGATGTTCTTAATAGAACCGTTATGTTTTTTTGTCATTTGTCGTTATCAACAATTCAATAAGATGCCAACATAAAAAAATATACGCAAGTGTTGTCGGAAAAAAATAGTTTGATAATAAATGCTTGTATAGAAATTCTCCGATAAAATTAATTAGATTTTTTAAACTAAATGGAATTTTATTTAGTAAGTTAGACGAAATAATTCTTTCCCTCTTCGATTTCCACTCATTCAGTGAAAATTGAACCCACAACCATTGCCTTCCCGTTTAGATGCAACATACTCGTATGTACGTCGATAGATTTCGCCATTCAACCGATAGAGATTTAAAATGATAATCGGTGGATTCCAAAAGGCGAAGAGCATAGCTTATGGGGATATCGCGTGACGTCCTGGTTTTATAAAAGCCTCGTTATCATTCAAAGCAAATTATCATTATTTTTTTTACAAACATTGTTGGAAAATCAAACGAAATTACATTTTACAATCAACGCTTGAATCACGTCAATTTTTCATTTCCCTTTATTGCTTTTCATTTTACTGCCCTAGAGAATTCTCATCCTTCGCACTGACGAGGTGAGCTTCGGAAAAAAATACTGATTTTATATATTAATACTGGTATTTTAGATTTTTTTAAGGGACACTTTGCATAGTTCCTTCCTGTTAGATGAGCGAAAAAATTAGAATAACAACTCTTTATACAACAGGACAGACCAACTCCTTTTATTTTCACTTACTTGAGATTGAGGCGTCATCACATTCTTACTTCTCCTTGTAAAATTCCGCCCATCGCTGCAAAACATGTGGTTGTTCTTTTAGTTCTTTCACTGTCCTTCGAAGGCGACCCTTTATTCTACAGGTTAGCGAGCAACTCCAAAAAACACTAACTTCTCGCCAGAAAAGCTTTGTGTTTTCCCTGAAGTTGTTCGTTAATCATCTCTTTTATCCTTTTCAAGTTTTATGTTTATTTAGTATTTTTGTTTGGTACTTTTGCAGCTTATACTCTTTCTTTTTTATCTCTCTCATACTTTTATCCTTACCTGAAGCTTTATAATCCTGGCATGCTTCTTATTTTCTACAGCATCCTACACTTCATCATCCCACCATTCGTTGCGTTTTTTGCTAAAACCTCTTTTCCTTTTACCACATACTCCTGTCGCTGCTTTCTTCATACAATCCCTATAGTTCTGCCAGAATACTACAATATTTTCATTTCCAGATTCGCAGTTGTCTAACTTCTTGAAAACTCTTTCTTGATATTGTTCTGTAATCGGTGGATCTTAAAGCCTCCAGCTTCTTATGCGGTAATTAAACTCTAAATTTGGTAACCTCTTGTAGCTACGCCACCCTGTGAACAGACGCCTTTTTCTAGTAACGTATAGATAGTGGTCTGTTTCCAGATCAGAACCCTTAAACACTCGCGTGTCCACAACTTGGCTTCGAATACGCTTACTTTTCACAATCATACTTTTTCCTTCCGTTCGCTCCCATGTATACATATGAATTTGTTTGTGTTCAAACATGTTTGCTACAAACAAATTCTTTTCCTTGCAAATTTTGTATTCAACCGCTGCACTAATCAATCGAGAGTACAATAACACACCTACACGTTGACATCCTCGCTCGCTATCTGGTATGCCGGTCCAGAAAACGAGGCGACTGTTCGGTAAATCGGTGGTGTCATTGCCCTTTCACTTGGTCTTAGTCACACAAACAATCAATCAATCAATCAGTTTCCCCAAAAAACGAGAAAAGAAATGGAAATATAAATATTTCGTCTCCTCGAGTCGGGATCGAACCCACAACCATTCGATTTTACAGTCACATTTCGTGCCGCTAAGCCACGAATGGCCTCACACAAACGACATCCAAATCGCTATAATCTATCACATTTAATAATTCATTCATCTTTTCTTTCATTCCTCCTCTTACATTCCACCTAGCTATTTGTAGCTCGGTCCTCCACTTCCAGCGTGTTGGGCGAACCCCAATGCTGCACTCGTCTCCACTTGACACACCGGCGGGGATACACTGGTGCGCGTCGCCTTGTGGGGTGTAGCTCTAGCATTGCGCTCTCGCGAGTTGCACGTGGCAGATGGAACGTTGCAGCCTTCGTAAGGGTTGGCAGGAGTCACTGCTTGCAATCCTTACATCGTGGACCCCCAAATAATAAATTCAGAAAATTTTATCATATCTATTTTAACATCGTTGCTACTTCCACTAAGTAGATAAGGTAATACAGTCATACGTATATTTAAAATAGAATCAAATAAATATTTTAAATCACAACTACAATATTTTTTTTATCCTCTTATATTTTAAAACTTCGTAAATCATTTAGACGACAGAGACAATTTGTTGAGATGCCGAGACGTCACGTCCTACGCTCATGTAATTAGTAAAAGACAATATTTATATACCTACAGTCTAATATTAAAAGTATTTTTTATATTTCTATTTTTTTAACAACACGCTGTATTCCGCTCATAGCAGGATAGGCAGAGAGAATCTGGGAACATAGTGTTAAGATACTCCGTTCCCATTAAGAGACTTCCGTTCCCCAATTTCCGCCAGTTTGGAGGCCGTGTTGAATAAATTTATGTAAGGTTACTCATTAATTTTTGTAGGTCTACTTATTCTCGAAACGCTTCGTAAATAAAAACAAAAATATATTGTTATAAAATAATATATTAATTTTATATTATTACAAAATAATATATTAATGTTACCAATAACTTTTTTGGGTATTTTTAGGGTTCCGTTCCTCAAAAGGTAAAACCTTTATGATATCATTTTGTTGTCCGTCTATCAACACGATTTATATCGAGATCGCGTAACAGTATCAGGCATTTTTTTAATTGCCTACAGATCCAGAGTTCCTTATAGCACAGGAACGGAAGGGTCTTAGTAGGAACGGAGAGTCAATACTAGGTTCCCAGGTTCCCTATGCCTAGTACCGCTTGGTGCAGAGCGAAACTTAAAAAACATTACAATTACGATTGTTTCTTACAAAGTAAATATTATTTTGTATTGGAAGATCGCTTACAAAAACAATGTTTACGAGTTACTTCAAGTACCTGCCATACAAATTACCTTGTGAACGTTTCACGTAATTTGTTGTGAAGAGCGCTCATTATATATGTATTTGTGTAGTGTAGAGTATTTTGAAGTATAATGTAAATATTATATACTCGAATGCATTTAAGAGCTTTTACACATATAAGTTTGAACTTTAAGTCTATTATTATTGATTAATTTTTAGTTTTTTATGTCATCGTAGCGCATGAGTATTAGCGTGCGATTGTAAAAGGAACGGTTGTGAGTTCGATGTTTGTAGAAATAAAATATTTCATATTTTCACTTTCTTGCTCTGATAACGGCAAATGCAAAGCGCGGCGTTGACTTTTGCCACTCAGCTATTTTTAAGGCCAGTGGTGGCCCAGTGGCACGAGGTGTGACTGTAAAACCGACTGGTTGTGGGTTCGATCCCCACTCGAGGAGGTGAAATATTTACTTAAATTTATATTTCCATTTCTTCGCTCTGGTGTCGAGGTTAAGCGCGGCGTTGAGTTCTGCCACTCAACACGCAATGCCTCCAGAATTCGGCAGAAAGTGGGGAACGGAGTGTCTTAACACTAGGTTCCCTCTGCCTACCCTGCTGTGTGCGGGATACAGCGTGAAGCTAATTTAATTTATTTTTTTTTCAGCTATTTTTAATCAGATATAGCGTGGAGTCCAAAACAATTTACCGTTAACGTCCCCTCTAACCACTACAAGAAAAAAAAACAGAAATAAAAAGAGTAAAAAGTATTCCAATAATGTCTTTCCATCACAGATTTTACGAGCATGTTTACTTTTCGCAAGAACAATTACTAGCGCTGGTATATTTTAACGACTTGTCAATATCAATGTCACTACGAATACAAAACGTAAATGCTGTTGTAGGAAATGTGGTATAAATGTATTTAACCTGTCAACTAATTTTACTTAAATATTAAATATATGGAGCGACGGAACAGCGGTTGTCTTTGACAGTGACAGTGTTGAGTTCGATTCCCACTCGGAGGAGTTAATTATTTTTATTTTCACAAGACAGAGCGCGGCGTTGAGTTCCACAACTAAATATGCAATGTCTTAAAAATTGGAGAAAAGTAGAATTTTAGAAGTAGTTTGACACTAAGTTGTGTTGGCCTACCCAAATCAACGCGGGATACAGAGTGAAGCCAAAAAAGAAATCAGAAATCATCAAATATAGGTTTTTTTAATAACCAAACTTTCTGCTTTCATGCTTTTTTTAACCATTTAATTGATAAAAACTAAGAGTAAACTTTAGAATGAATTCAAAGAACACTAGACCCAGGCAATGTCTTTAATCATTAATTTTATAGAAAAATCTTTCCCCAAATAAAAATGTGAGCTGCCTACCTATATTATTATTTTGAATACAGTCAAACTATACCACTATAGCGTTATTTTTACACAACAAGTATTTCTGGTGAAAATTATTCGAACTTTTGGTGAGTCACTATAAGAGTAGAACGCTTCAAAAATAAACACAAGTCATTGCTGTCACATGGCAATTCACGTTGACATTCTGGAGGACATGAGACGTGAAATAAAGGAAGAAGGCCACTCTTATTGACTGACCCTTTTTATACAAGCTAATTTTTGTTATTTTTAACCGACTTCTGTAAGAAAAGGCGGTTATCAATTCCACTGTTTTTCCTGTTACCTAAGAACTACACAATTTCAATGATTTTTTTTTTATTTGAAAGCTAGTGCTTCCCCTGTGGCTCCTTTTTTTGGTCCATGTCTGATAATGGTATTTATGAGAAAATCACATAAGTCTTAAATTTACATTAGATATGTGCGCGACAAATGGACGAATGATTCAATATCACGCCAACCGATTCCGATGATAATTTTTTTATTTGAATATACTTTAAGGATAGTTTGGTAAAAGTTTGGTTAGGTTTTCATTATGGGATCTGGTTGAGTTGCATTTCGATTCCAATTTTAAAGGAGAGGACGTTCTCATTTTCAACCGACTTCAAAAAACGGAGAGGTTCCCAATTCGCCCTAATTTTTTTATGTATGTTCTTGTCAATATGCCAAAATGTTAATATGCACAATAATACCTAATTATGTTTGAAGTTGACTGCAATAGGACAACCAATAACTTGAGAAGCATCCTTTTAAGGTCTACTCTTCACTTAAAATCGTAAAATAAATTATTTTTTAACAAAAAAGAAACCAAAACAAAAGTAATAAAAAAAAGATTTTATAATTTTGAAGTCGGTGTCAAACTAATGCTGCAACAACCTTACTACAATATCGAATTACTAAGCCTGTTTGTTGAGCTACGAAAGTAAGCCTTTCTTATCATTTTTATTAAATTACGCATGGAAAATGGACATTTAGTATACATGACGGGGATTGTTTTTTAGATTATGAGCCCACGATAGTAGTATCTACAAAACATTAAAATCAAAGCTGAATTAGCATTTGCCGACGAGCCGACTGACTTATTTGAATGAGATATTTACTTTGAAGGAGAACTTCTGTCTCATCTCTACGAGAACACTTCGTAAATGGAAGTAGAAAAAAAATATTTGAAAATGACTGAGAAACTAAAAGTTCCCTAAGAATTTAAATTTTTTCTTTGTCACATTAGTGAGGAAAAAATTCTATATATATTTTTTAATATATAATTTATTAAATTAAATATAAATTTAGCCAGGTTAAAAGCAACATATTGTACTTAACAAAAATAAAAACTTTGGTTTGTATTTGGATTTTGTTTTGTTATAAAAAAAAACACATTATGGTCCTATTTTGTATGGTCAGCTGTTTAAGTCATATATTCAAATTTTATTTTTTTCGAGTTTTTTACAAAAAATATATACAAATAACTACACGTATTTATTGACATAGATCCAAACCAACTGGTAAGTTGTTCACAATTTCGTACAATTAATTAATAATTTCATTACTTTTTAAAATAAGGTGTCTTTACACCCATTATAATCTTACTGGGTTAAGTAATTCATACACAGCTATAAACTTATACAGGGTGGAAGAAGCAGCGCTCGTTTTACGGCAACAGCATATAGGATAAAATATTTCAAACCTATACCTAAAGAAATTAATCAAGATGCCTCAACAGTTTGGACGTAGGATTTTTTTTTTCATTTCACGATTTTTATCCATACCTGTATTTCGTATGATGCGATTACGTATAGGTCCCAATACATAAACACTTACTACTACAAAAATACTACTAAAGGTTAAACAACTTTGAACTGTATCACCAATACATACGACTCGGTTTCGGAATGAGCCGTGTGCGGCGGTGTTCCTTTGATAGGTTTATGTGTGCGTGCGTCGTCCTTATAAATGGCGTTTTATTTTAAAATGACAGTTTTATTATTTATTTTGTTTGAAAAAATAACTTTTTAATTTTTGGAAATTTATTTTTTTCTGATTCATACTGCTTTTATAGAGTAGTTAAAACTGTGGTTTCATTTAAAGTGGTGCTTACACTTCCACCCTGTATAGGATTGAAAAATATTTTTTCGTTATAAACGGAGAGAAAAATATAATAAATTAACTTACAAATTATGGTTATAAAACTTGCACACTTTCAGTCTCAGAACTTTGTGTTGAGCCTTCTTATTTAAACAAAATATTTGTGTACTTTAAGGTTGTCTGAGGAGTTCTAATAATTTTCTCCAATTACAACTAATTCAATTTAATTAAAGTTAATCAAATGCTTGTTTTTTTGTTCACTAAATTCTATTCACGTTTTAAAGTAAAATAAAATTTTAAAAATCATTTTGATAAAAATCACCTTAAGTGTAATTTTAGCCTCTTTAGTAACGAAGGATTTTATGATATTGATATTCTAAAAATATAATAAAATATATAAGATATATAAGAATATAAGAAGAAAATAAATAATTTTACTATTATATTACAACACGACAAAGAAAACTATAAATCCCTTTATTAGATTTTTTTTAGCTGGGTAGAGAAAGGGAATCTAGTTTTAAGACAATCCGTTTCCCATTTTCCACCGAAGAAATGAAAATATCATTAATAATAATTAGGAAATCGAATCCACAACCATCGCGTCACAGTCACACGTTCCTTGCCATGCCATACTTCCACTGTCTAAAACTAATAAAACGTGAAGATTTTGTTCTGGAGCGCGCTTTGCTTTTTGCGTCAAATATCATCACCTTTATATTCCTACCCTCATATAGCTTACTAATGTTACTAATTTCTGCTAAAATAGTGATAAAAGTAATTTAAATAGAAAATACGTTGAACCTGAGTTCCATTATTCCACACGCAATGCCTCCAGAATTCGGTGGAAAGTGGGGAACACAAATTTCATAATGGGAACGTAGTGTCTTAACTCTAGATTTCTAGATTCCCTCTGCCTAACTTGCTATATGTGGGAGACAGTATAAATCTACCAAAAAAAAGTAAGGAAATCAAATGAAATAACATAATTACTAATAATCTAAAATAAAATTAATTTTAACTTGATTTTTACTCTAAATGTAGTTCAAAATAGCCTTAACTTTTTGATCCTTCAGCCGAATTCTAATATTTGTTTTCATCAGTTTAAATTACTTTTAACGGGACAAAAGTTTTGATGTTTTATATATATTATTACCGTATACTTTACGTTAAAACAAAGAATTTTGTGTAAAATTTTTAAACAATACTAGCTTTGTTATCTTTGTCCAACTCTTTTACAGTTAAAAGTATAATTAATTAATTGGACTTCAAACAAACTAAAAAGTATAAAATAAAATAAATTTACTTAACATATAGTCCTTTAATTTTGTTAAAAAAATTATTAAAGAAAGATTTTATATAATTTTGAAGTCAGTGCCAAATAAAACAAACAGGTTTAGTAATTTGATATTGTAGCAAGGTTCATGTAGTATTACCATATTTTCTTTTCTTCGCCCTGGCAGCAAAGTAAAAACCCGGCGTTGAGTTCTTCTACTCAACACACAATTCCTCGAAAAAATCGCCGGAAAATGGGGAATGGAGTATCTTAACACTAGGTTCCCTCTACCTATCCTTCAGTATGCGGGATACAGCGTAAAGTTAATTTTAATATCTCAATAAATTTTAAACGTTATTTTAAATAATAAAACTCAGCAACTATGGACAGTGGTTCCACCATATGAATATTATTAAGCCCTAATCGGTCATTGGAGAGAACCACATGTCGACCAAATGTTGTATAAGTGGTGGATAGATACTATATATTGTACCTACATATTTAGTGCGTTTATATGGAGTTTAAATACTACAAATTTGTGATGGTAGTCATTTCCAATCTGAGTCAGATCAATTACTTGTATTTTAACTATTTTAATATTCGTGCTCTGTTTTAAGTAAATGATTTTTTTCATAATTTCTGCCGTAATTAAAAACAAAAAGCTCTAAAAAGTAAAAAAACAACAAGAAAAGATCTGAAAATCATCAAACAATTGAACATATTTTATAAAATCACGGCTAACTAACTAACATTCCCGGTCCGGCTCGCCTTAAAAAAAAACTAAATCACAATCAGTTGATCTGTTTAGGAGCTAGCATGCCACAAACATACAGAAACACACATACGCGGACACGTCAAATGTACACTTCTCTTTTGTTTTTGCCAGGGGCTATAAAAGTTTATCCTTACACGCTAATGCACGATAAATGTGCAAAAATTTCACTAAAATCTGTTTTTGATATATTAAAAGCTGTTCTATCTGTATCATGAAGAGATAAACCAATATATAGTAAAGAACTGTTTTACAAAAGTACAGGAAACGAAACATACAAAATGTTGTTTACTATGAAAACGGCAGATAGACGGTGTCTGTGATACATTTCATTCATTACTTTTATGAAGGCTATAAAAGACTTTTATCGCCAAAAGATAAAAGTCTTTTATGGTCTTCTGAACTCGAACTCTGGGATGCTGCATATATTATTAGATAATTGCATTATATTTTTTGAATCTGGCAAAAATGCAACAACTCTATAAGTTTAACGAAAAAATAATCTGCTTATGTTACATAACTAGTAAGTAAACTATAAACAAAAAAACCCGACTGCACTAACTAAAGCAATATACCCAGTAACACTCGCGCCATCAAAATAAGTCCACCGACATATTTATTAAAAATCACTTCTCTGGTTACAAGGGAACAAAGGAACGGACGTTTGTATATATATACTTGCTAAGAACATAACGAATCCTGGGGGTTTCGCCGCAGGCGGTTTTTAATAAAATTAGGCAGAAAGTCTGTCTTTTTTCAGCTTCACGCTGTAGCCCGAATATTGCAAGGTAGGCTTGTAACAGTATGTACCTTGGATATGATGTAGTAAAATGAATTATTATAAAAAAATTGCATGACAATACACATAAATAGAATAGTTAATTATGATTAATATATTCTATATATTTTTCTATATATTCTATATATTAATCCAGAATAGTTTTTTAGCCCGAGTATCGCAACAGTTTTATATACAGGGTGGAAGCGTCAGCGCTCCTTTTACGGGAACAGAATATAGGGTAACATATTTTAAACCCATATCTAAAGAAATTATTCAAGATACCTCAACAGATTAGACGTAGTATTTTTTTTTTCATTTCACGATGTTTATCCATACCTGTACTTCGTGTGATGCAGTTACGCATAGATACAACTAACGTAAACACATACTACTACAAAAATACTACTAAAGATAAAACAACTTTGAACTTTGCTGTCAATACCTACGACTCGATTTCAGAATGAAGCGTATGCGGCGGTTTCCCATTGATAGGTTTATGTCTGCGTGCATCGTTCTTAACAAATGTCGTTTTATTTTACAACGATAATTTTACTATTTATTTTATTTGAAAACTAAACTTTTCACATTTGGGAAAAAAAATAATAATAATTGTATTAGGCTTTTATAGAGTAGTTAAAACTGTGGTTTCATTTAAAGCATTGCTGACAAAAACATCCTGTATATAATGGGTAGCAGATGAAAGGCAGCGGTCGAGTCAAACAGCCTAATGTCGATTTTTGAAGATCGAATTTCTAAAAAAGAAAAAAATTGTGTAAGGGCAACACATATTGCGAAAGTGAACTTTGGCTAAAATATTAATTGTGTGGTCCTATTTTATGTGCTGAAACTCTGGAGTATGTAGTAGGCTCTGCCTATGGTTCTAATACCTCGTTCAAACGTAGAAAATACTCGAGATGCAACACCGGGTGTGTGCCGTGCGTATTTAACATGTGATATCAAGTCAATGACTAATATTTATCTCCCAAATGAATTAACATCATGAATCACTATTCTAACACAATCTGAATATAAACAAGTATCTTTAGCATTACAAGTATCTTTAGAAAGATCACACACAAACGTCCTGGAGGGTTCAATAAAGACTGTTGCAGCCGCGGTCTGCAGGAATTTACGGGCGGGACAATGCCCTTGTGCTTTCTTACTTTTATTGTAACTAACGATAGTGGACAGTTATAGAGAAGAGAAAATAGGACGTGCTCTTGGCTTTTCTTCGGAAACGCTTCGAGTTAGGGTAAAATAATATTGTCGAGTTTCAGTTATTTAAATAAATCTCTGGTGGCAAATATCTTATTAGAACGATACCTTCTGTTTTAAAAGTATCTTAACACTAGAATTGCAGACTCCTTCAGCCTACACTGCTACTACGTTACTAAATTTAGGTGAAACTTTACTAAATCTGTAAAGTTTCACCTAAATATTTTCAGTAGTTTTACGTGAAAGCAAAACAAATATCCAGCTTCTCAAACTTTTACATTCATAGTATTATTAAGATGTAAATAAAAAATTACCTTATATCTATTAAATTTTAACAAAGTTTTTACATTTGGCACGAATATGAGACGGATATGTAACATCACTCAATGAAGCCAAGGTTGATGAACTGGCATTTATTGTGAATGTACTAGGAGAATATGTTCTAGTAACAATAAATACATTGAATGTTGTTATTTACTCATCTCGTAACGTTCGGTGCCAAGTTTATAATTTTTTTTACGTTTTTTGCTATTCAAAGATCTATATATACCAACATAGAAAACTGTAAGAAGTTTGACATAACCAGAGATTAAAGCAGACCCCAAACCGCTAAAATACAAATCTTGAAAATGTGAAGGTAATTTAGATTTTTTTTTAGACTTCTGGAGGCATTGCGTGTTGAGTGACGGAACTCAACGCCGTGCTTTGCCTCGACACCAGAGCGAAGAAATGAAAATATAAATGTAAATAAATATTTTATTTCCTCGAGTGGGGATCGAACCCACAGCCAGTCGATTTTACAGTCACACTTTGTGCCCCTGCGCCACAACTGGCCTCAAAGGGCTCTTTTTAAGAATTTAATAAAAAAATCTATAAAAAGATCGCACTTTAGCACGAATTATAATAATTGCAGACAAAAACTAATATGTGTACAGACTAAAAATATATTCTTATCGAATAAGTTATTTAAGTCTAGACTAGTCTACGATCTACTATGACTTACGATGTGATACGATAGATCTATTTCGTTAAACATTGCTATATTTTTGTACAACTGAATATGATGGAGCCAGTGCACAATGACACAATGCAGAGGCACAAGCGAATGACTGTAAACGCAACAGGTTATGGCTTCGATTTCCACTCGAAGGAATGAAAAATATTATATTTTCATTTCCTAATTACGAAACAAAGCGTGACATTAAGTTGCGCCACACAAAACGCAAAAGAATTATATCATCATATAAGCTTTCCAATGAAAAAAAATCGATAACGTTGCCAAGATCGTAATTAGACTTGCCAATACACGTCAAACACACTATAGCTGCCAATTTGTACGCATTCAAATCATCGTAATTACGATATGTTGATATTGAAATGAGCAAACAAACAAAAGCTACCAAGTTGTGTAAAGCTCAATGATCTTGTCAATCGGATACAGTAGGTAATATACAGGTTAATGATGATTTATGCTCTCAATTTGTGTATTTGTCTTATAATTCAGTAAACTTGTTATATATTTATTATTACATATGGAGATAGCTTCACGCTGTATTCCTCACACTGCTATGTGTCCTTCTGGATAGGCAGAGGAACTTGGAAACATAATGTTAAGATACTCCGTTCCCATTAAGACACTTCCTTTCTCCATTTTGCTTTTTTGACCAATGGAGTGAGTATTACCACTTACCAAAAAACGTCTTAAGAATTCGTCGGAAAGTGAGAGTGTCATATTAGTGGGAAGGGAATGTCTGAACTCTCTGCGTGCTCTGCTATGTACGAGATACATCGCGAAATCAAAAGAATGTAAATCGAATTCGTAATTGTTTACATTTTAAATATTTTTCTTATCCTTTCGATATATAAGTTGCGGCATATAGTTTCACTCTTTTCTTTCTCTCTCTCTCTCTCTCTTTTTGGCTGTAGAACAGTTGGCATGTTTTTATTTAAAAACCACAAAAAAACGAATAATTATATTTATAATAGAGATTCCTCTATCTATATATTATGGTCTTGGTGTATCTGAACATTGTGCTATCCAAGGGGAAAGAGGTAAAAGATAACAAATTGACTTATATATAAGGCCTTTAATACGTCGCTATGTACATATTATATCATTGACACCTGGCAATTGTTCGTAGCTTAGCTAACAAAAAAATTATATGGTATGATCTCATGATGGAGCCAGCATCTGAATAGTTGAACTTTCAGAGGTTACCTGTGAGCAACTCTAGTTTACTTATATTTACCGAAACATTTTCATCGCACAGCGCTGACATAAACTTACCACCTGTAACAAAAAAAGAAATATAAAAAACACTGAAAAAGTATGGTCGTCGTATAACAGGAACCCAAGCGTGCGACTGTCAACGCAACGGTTGTGGGTTCGATTCCCACTCGTGAAAATAAAATATTTAATATTTTTTAAACATTTTTAAAGTGTTATTCCAGACTTAGGAAGTATTTAATATTTTGATTTTCTCTTTCTGGTTACGAGGCAAAGTAAAGCGTTGAGTTCCGCCGCTCCACGCCAATGCCTCGAGATGTCGGCGGAAAGTGGGAATCAGAAGTGTCTTAAAGCAAACGGAGTGCTTTAACACTAGATTCCCGAGTTCCCTCTGCCTACCCTGCTTTCAGGGTACAGATTAAAGATTAAAAAATTATGTTACATAGGTCATTATAGTACGTCCCCATATCTTTACCATAACAGCATAGAAATGAAATAAAGCCCCTGAAATATAAGTATTTAGTGTTTTCATTTAAAACAAGCTTAGAGCTTTGCAAATAGGATGAAACGCAAGTCGTTGTGAGCTTTAATTTTCATTTCGTACTTTAAATATTGAATGGATTGCAAAGTTACAATGTTCTGTTACTTTAGCAATTGAAGATTTACTGAAACTTTTGGATCTGCTTATCCATTTTTGCTTCTACTTTTACTCGCTCGTCGCCGGATTAAGTAAATTCACGCTGTGAAAATAATATAACTTTCAAGGGGAAGGGGATTTACCTTGACATAAATTTGTTTTGTGTATGTTTAGTTGTAATGGTAGCGAAGAAAAATAAAGAGAAGTCAAGAGTTATATCGAGAATATAACTTTTGACTTATTTCTATTGCTATTTGATATAGAACCAGAAAAAATGTTCAGTGTTGAAGAAGTTTTTCACATCTATGCCTTTTCCTATAAATAGTTTTTTGTTAATTTATAGTACTTTTTGTGATGTCCTTAGTCCTTACATCTTTATCCTTGTTTGTCCTTACACATGTGTAAACCAGACTAGATCAGTCAAACGAAGGTGAAAGTCAATAATCATGTATACTTATAATAAATATTAAAAGGTAATAATTCTATTTTTTAACAAAAAACGTACGACTGTAAACGCGACAGTTTCGATCGTGGATCGTAGGTTCGGTTCGCACTCGAGGAAATTAAATATTTAATATTTTATTATTTTTCGACCTAGTAACGAAGCAAAGCGCGGTGTTGGGCCACTCAACGCGGAGTGCCACCGGAATTAGGTAGAAAGTGGAGAACAGAAGTTAATGGGGACGGACTGTCCTAACACTAAGCTCACAGGTTCCCTCTGCCTATTCTGCTAAGTGCAGGATACATCGAGAAGTTAAAAATATATCAATTCAGAAATTAGATTTATATTAAGTGGTTATCTTTTTATAAGAGTATAATTAAAGAAAAATACAAATTTTACCTTCATATTTTTTGTGTAATTGCATGGGTTAATTCAATTTTATTTTAAGGTCAAATAATATTTTTGTTCTTAAAATAAAATTGAATTAATCCATGTAGTATGTGAGTGAACATGTTTTATAAACAAAGCAAATTAGCCAATCAACAATGAAAATATTTCATAATATAAAATTACATGACTGAACTGGACTAATGTATTAAATGGACTCCAAACTTTACCAATATTCATTATTTCCTTTAATATACAAATGAAAATTCAATGTTTGTGAAGATATTCTATCATGATTATTTGCAGTAATCCTTGTTGGTGTAGTGTCTTCTCTAGAAGATAGTCTAGTAGGACAAAAAAAAATAAAATGGTTCATTCTTAAGAAATATCTATAAGACGAAATAAAAATATTCATGAAAAATACTTATTTAGAAAACGTATAAAAATTTTGAACGCAGCGGGACTTGAACCCGCGCCTCCTGGAAACCGACCAGGCGCTCTGACCACTAAGCCATGCGTTCTCGCCAAGCTACGTCGAAACTTTTATACGCTTGTTACAACTTATTTATGTTGTTAGCATCTTATTTATGTTTAAAAATATTCATGAATTCTCATAGAAACATGATTTGTAAAAAAGCAAAAAAAAATGTCAGTTTCACAAACAAAATAAATTTAGCAGTATTATTGTATTGTTGTTTTTCAGCTTCATGATTTTTCCTATAACAAGAGGTACCACCTCCGCTTATAGGAAAAATCATTAATCCTAATTATATCCTTCATTTTCCACTTTTCGTCCAATTATTGAGACATTTCGCATCGAACGATAGAAGTCAACACCGTAATATTTCTATAGATGCGGGAGAAAAAAAAACAGTTCTCGAAATAGGAGTGTCCCAAAATTAACGCATGATTTGAATTTGTCGTCACTCTTCTCGGTCACTTTTGAATTTCTCGCTCAAACTTAAAAGAGCGACGCTCAATTCTGTATCTAATATTCTTCTTGAATACTCAACAAAACAACACAACAAAAGGCACAGACAACTTTCTGCTATTGAAACTGAAAAGCTGCTACTTTATAAATCATATTTTCTTAATAAAATGATACAGTAAAATGTAGACATATTTATTTTCTTCTTTATTAACAAGAAAATGAAGTTACCACTTTATTTTATGAATGACCTTGGACCTTTTCTATTAAGTTTTGTCAGACCAATTAACCCCATACAGCGAAACACTATATTGTTATTGATATTCTACCAAATAATTTGTTATCGAAAAATGATACTAAATTGATGGATTTTATTTGTTTTTTTTTTTGAAAGAAATAGAACAACTAGAAAAGTTGCTTTGAACGGGAATCAGCCCGCTGTCAATATGGCCATGCGAATTGTGTGTTGAGTGACGGACCTCAACTTTGTCGCATGGCGGCTTTGCTTCGATACAAGAGCGAAGAAATAAAATTATAAATTTAAATAAATACTTTATTTCCTCAAGAATCCGACTCACAACCAGTAATAGCATTTACAGTCCACACTTGAGTGTCTGCGCCACGACTGGCCTCAAAAATTTTTGTTTATTAAGTATCAATAGATTTTTTTTGAGGCCGGTCGTGGCGCAGCGGCACGAGGTGTGACTGCAAAACCGACTGGTTCTGGGTTCGATTCCCACTCGAGGAGATGAAATATTTACTTAAATTTATATTTCCATTTCTTCGCTCTGGTGGCGAGGTTAAGCGCGGCGTTGAGTTCTGCCACTCAACACGCAATGCCTCCAGAATTCGGCAGAAAGTGGGGAACGGAGTGTCTTAACACTAGGTTCCCTCTGCCTACCCCGCTGTGTGCGGGATACAGCGTGAAGCTAATTTATATATTCAAAAAATAGAAGAATCTGTATCAAATTAAGGGAAATAGATTATTATTTATAAAATAAAGTTTTTCATACAAACCACAATTATTACTTGTGGTCTCTCTGTTTAACCTGCTATTGTAAGATAAAGTGAAAACCTAAAAAAGGTGTATTTTTCTGGAATGTACGCAAAAGGCGTAATGCTCAATAAAATTTATAGGTTATTTTAATGCAGGCATACGAGAATAAAAGTTGATTGTTTACGATTGCCTAATTAAAATTCGTGGCACGAACCATTTTTACGCCTGATAGCTCTTTATCGGGTTCAGTGTTTTTCAGTCGGATTCGGTGACCTTTTTTAGTGTAAATGTATGTAGGTACTTTTCATCTTTACATATCTGCGACGTGGGTAGGTAACAGGGTCCGACTGTAATTGTACGCGATAATTGTGGCTTCAATTCCAATTTGGGGAAACAATTACATAAATTATTTTCTTTTTCCCTGCTCTGAAAAACAAAGCGCGGCGTTGAGTTCCGGCACTTAACTATGTCAAATGTCTTATGAATTCGGAACAGATGTGTCATAACTAGGTTCCCAGGTCCTATAATTTAATTTTTAACCAAAACTACAACTTTACATTTTAAACCCCATAATAACAAACTAACATCCATCCTAATTATGGAAATACATAGGATTAGTAAAATTTAAATTGGTGTAGTTTTAGTTAAGGAGAGCGTTAGCTGGAATAAAACAGATATCAGAGCGTGTGCCGTTGACACCTCGTAATTAGAGCTGGCAGCACTCAGAAGCGAGGACTGGAACTAAATCACCAATTAAGTCTTGGTAAAATTATGTATTTATGTATATATAAAAATCGTAACGGATCAGTGTCAATACATAAAATATATTACATACAAAAAAAATATTGGTGGCATTTATTAACGTAATAGAATCAAAATCAAAAACGACTTAAGCGATTTGATTGCAGTTTTCACTTTAGTATTTTGGTAGGCTTCTTTTAATTTTAAGTGTTGGTTTAATTTAACTGGTTCATAAATAAAAAAGTTATACCAATTTAAGAAATGTTGTTTGACAAAATTGCCTTAAAAACTATTTTATTTAATATGGTTGAAATTTTACTCTTAAATTGTAGGTATAAATAACTCTTACCTGCGGCTTTGACCACGTGACATGACTCATGATTCAATCTATGTACCTGAGGTAATTTTGATCGCAGTTATAGTAGGAAATAATATGAGGAATGTATAGTAGAAATAATACATCACAGTTTTCGCCATCCCAGAAATTAGAGAAGTAAAATTTAATATTTTTAACATTTATAAACTGTAATTCCACACTTAGGAAAGAAAAATACTTATTTAGAAAAAGTTTAAAAAATTTAAACGGGAAATTTAAAAGGGACTCGAACGAGCGCCTCTTGGAAACCGACCAAGCGCTCTGACCACTAAGCCATACGTTCTCATCAAGCTACGTCGAAACTTTTATACGCTTGTTACAAGTTATTTATGTTGTTAGCATCTCTGTAGGACGATCTTTACAAATTTCCGCAACCCAAAGATAATTACTAAGAATTATCGTCTGGCAAGAGAGAATGATATGTATTAAATATTTTTAACTCAAACGTTAATGTAACTCAACTCAAACGTAACTCGTTTTTAAATCAAATTTAAATGTCTTCTTTCTAAAATCTTTATTCTAATACTCATAATAAATAATATCTTTAGAGAGACAATTTCTTGGTAAAAATATTTGAACACTAGGTTTTCCAAAGACGGAAATTGGAGATCAGAGCGCGGAGCCATCAGAGATCGTTCTTGGCACATCCTTTGTCTCCTCCTAAGTGATGTACAACAAAATGCGAATAAACATCGTATTTTGTTCTCGAAAGAACAATAGAACCCATCGTATCAAGTGTTTACCTACTTCAAAATTAGTAACCATTTTCGAAACAATTACATTTTTTTAAATAAAAATTAATAAAAAAAATTACATATCAGAATATGAATTTATTTTCATTTCGTCGCTTTGTTAAGACGCCGGCGCTATTTAACATTCTGTGTCACGGATGCGTATAGAAAGCGGAAAATGGAATGTCTCGACACTAGATTTTCTCCGCCCTTGCCGTATACATGATTAAATCTTAATTGTACAAAATTCAGTTTTAATATGTATTTAAACAGAAAATTTTGATTAATTTCAAGGCCGTCTTGGCGCTAGGGCACAAGCAACTTCAACAAGTCTGTTAACGCGACGGTTGTGGGATCGATTCCCATTTCCCTAATGAAATGTTTATTATTTTCATTTCTTCCCTCTTGGTCGAGGTATAGCGCGGCGTTGAGTTCCGCCATTCAACAGGCAAAGCTTCACGCAATTCAATGCAAACGAAGTGTTTTAACACTAGAACCTCTGCCTTCCCTGCTATGTGGGATACAGAAATAAACTAAAAAATACATGTTTTTTTTAGAAAGAACAATGTACATTGTTCTTAGTAGAATAAGAAACTACATTCGAACATAAAGTACTGTGAAATAAAAAGTGAGCAGTGTTTGCCGCATTGTCGTTTATTTGGCGCACATCCAAACAAGCCACGGTCTCTTTCAATGGTTGAAAGACATCTTTGAAAATTAATTTAGTCAATAAGTAACCTCGAAATTATTACAAAAGTTCTTTTATAAAAAAGAATCTTATTAAAAACCTTTCTTTCATTTAAGGAAAATTATATGCGACGCAATAGGAGCTTATTGAGTTTGAAATTTAAGAGGGTACATTTAGGGACGATCAGCCTCAACTTCACCCGCATTAAGATAATGTATACGCCAGAGAGATAAACGAGAATTATGTTGATAAGTCATGAAAATTATAAATTATAGTAGCACAGTTTTTCGTACATGTATTTGATATGCAAAATCAAGAAAAACTAAAATATTATTAATATCAAAGAGCTTACCGGAAAATGAAGGGTAATCTACTTACGAAATAAAGATGTCCATTACTAAACTATAGGGTGAGAACCATTATCATGCAAACCATTGCTGAAATTGTAAACGAATGCAAATGCGAGCTCGGCTCTATGACTACTTGTTTATGACGCTTTATTGCGAATAATGTCCATACAAGTAGTATTATACTAATTTTCATTTATTAATAAGCAGATATATTTTTTTTTAATTGATATTATTTATAAATTACTTATTGTTTTCTTTTAATAACTGTATTTTTCAGGTTAGAAAAAAAACCTGCTGATTTTATAAGATTTTCCACTTTCCTGCTCAGTTTTTGGAATATTTCTAAAATGTTTTTAAAATATATGGATTCTAATATACAAAAATAGATGAATTAAGTCGTTTATCAAGATCAAGAAATAAACCACAATCTGTCGTATATTATCAGACACATCAAACAAACATTGTAACATTATAGTTCAATTTCTAATTAAAATTTCAGGCTTCCCTTTTTAACGTCTACTCCCACAAATGCAGTAGATTAGCTTGCCATTTTCCTATAATTTTTATTGACTTTGTTCGAGTAGCGGAACTCAAAGCCGCAGTTTGCATTACTCCAATTACCAGACACTTTCAATTAATTGATTAAAATAGCTAATCCACTTGATTGAAGTGATATTGAAAGTTGATGAAAATTATGAAACGATAAGGATTGATACTTCAATAAGCATGATTTTTTATCAAAATTTCAATAAAAAAAAATATTTTAACAGTGTAGTCCGCAACATCACGAATCCTAAGACTACTTCGAATGAATGTGCTATATAAGCAGTCAGACCGTGTTACGCCGCATTGGTAACATATTAATTCAATGCCAGAATTTAAGGCGCAATGCCTTGTACGTTGAGTGACGGAATTAAATTTCGGCGCGTTTTGTCTTATCAGAAATAGAAAATGAAAAGTCTTTCCCGATTAAGGATCGTACCTACTACCGTTACCTCACTGTGCCACAATGTTTTCTTGAAAAATAAATACAGCGATAAAACGAGAGTTGCCTAGTTTTATGTTCATCAGCATAATTCTAAAGTAAATACAAGCAGCAAGTTTCAAACAATGAAAAGGATTAAGTACAGGCGAGCACTACAATACGACGATAAAACTAACGGAAAAACTATTTTCCCTTCACTATTATAGTTTCATCTACATGTTGATGTAGGCTATACTAGTATATATCTCGCTTCGACTGAAAATAAATTTAAAATATTTTCGACAGCACTAAAACGTAGCCTTTAAATTTCAAAACAATTTGTCCGAACTGGTTACCTATGCCGATGCGTGCTGGTCGAATTCAATTTACAAGCTCCATCGAATGTGTTGACTCGTGTAAATTTCCATTATGGAAATTTTGTGGAAGTACCAATAGAGATACAGTTTGCGTAGTATTGTGTTGGATTTTGATTACTGTATTGTAAGAGATAGTAATTTCACAAATCTCGTTACATTTTAACTACCTTAATAGATCGTCTGACTTGGGGAAACGAAACTTGGAAACATTCGCATTTTAAATATAAATACTATAGAGATAAAGTTAGATTTGAAGTAATAATCAAGGCACGACGGCAAATTAGGAAGATCCTGACTCTATACACAATGTTTGGGGGTTCAATTCCTACTCTAGAAAATGGATATAATAAAAATGCTGTCTAGTCTAGTAGGTCTAGCGCGACGTCACCTTCCGCTAACCAATATATATTGTCTAAGAAGTAATGTCCACTTCCTGTTTAATTTTTAAAACAACTCATTTGTATCAACGTGTACATAAAGTACAATAAATCATTAAAGTAACACAAATCACTTCGATTCTACTAAAACAATTAAACCAATCAAACTAGTGAAAATAAAAGAATTTTTAAATAATTTAGAACTTTATATAGTTCGCACTAGAATAGTAATAGATTGCATTTGGCAGAATTTCAAATCGCGGCATTCTTTATGAAAATATAAATCACAACGACCGCGTACCTGAGTGCGGTTAAATCGTTTACTCGTATATTCGTATGTGGAAACTATCAGCG
Organism: Heliconius erato x Heliconius himera; assembly: GCA_013421005.1. Lineage (NCBI taxonomy): Eukaryota > Metazoa > Arthropoda > Insecta > Lepidoptera > Nymphalidae > Heliconius > Heliconius erato x Heliconius himera. Next base: position 27,552 of record JAATLQ010009940.1, read on the forward strand.
ACGTCATTATATTCTAGAGCCTCTGTGAAAATTTACTTTTAAAAGAATGATACTTACTATTGCATACTTTCTTCCATAATTTGATGATTTGAGCCAGACGTAGCGCAGAGTCACAAGTATGTGACTGTAAACACGACTGGTTCGATCCACACTCGAGGAAATGAAATATTTATTTAAATTTATATTTTCATTTCTTGGCTCTGGTGTCGAGGCAAACTGCGGCGTTCAGTTCCGCAAGTCAGCGGATCTGAGTTTCTTAACACTATGTTTTCTCTGCCTATTCTGCTGTGTGCGGAATGCAGCGTGAAGCTGATTTATTTTTTATTTCCATAACATACCTTTTAAAATTGTTTGATGTACCAAGGCTTATTGTTCCAATACGAATGGCAGTGGCACAGCATCTGATTACAAATACGACTATTTGGATTCGATAAATTTCTACTAGAAATAAATAATTATTTCCTTGCTTTGATTACAAAGTAAAGCGCTGCGCTTGGTTCCGCCACATAAGACACGATGTCTGAAAACTGAGGAAGAGAGTGTCTTTACCACTAAAAGTTCCCTCAACCTACTTAGCTATGAGCGGAATACAGAGTGAAAATATATTTTAATAGCAACGCTTGCATATATAAAAATTACATAAATAAATGTACAATATTAAATTAGAACAAAATTATACAATTAAAAAAAATATCTAGGTAGGTATATCAAATACTTAATTATACTTTATTATTTCTGAAAACATAATACCATATTAAATGAATTTGATAAAAGCTAATTATCGCGATATAACCTTTAATTAAGCTCACACAATTAGAGTATTTGTACAATAATGCTTGTAATATATTGTTTTCTATATCAGAATAAAAATGGAATTTATTAAGGTAATTAATTATGTTTGGCATTTTAGTCAACGCAATCAAAAGCTATAAGCGTTTGTGATTCGTATTTGTAAAATATAAACCGTTAGTGCGTCTCGTTCAGTAGAGTTATTTACTTATTTTTAGAAAACGTATAAAAATTTTAACGTAGCGGGACTCGAACGCGCGCCTCCTGGAAACCGACCAGGCGCTCTGACCACTAAGCCAAACGTTCTTGCTCGGTTTCCAGGAGGCGCGGGTTCGAGTCCCGCTACGTTCAAATGTTTATACGTTTTCTAAAAATAAGTATTTTTGTTTCCTAATTGTGGATTAACACTTTAAAAATGTTTAAAATATAGAATTATTTAATTTGGCAAGAAGTGAGTCGACAGTACAAATAAAATAAAAACATCCGAAATTTATTAATTTATGTGCGTATTGCAAAGAAAAACCATTCCACGCGTATATTTCCAGCTTTAGGCTTAAAAGTACACATACAACCGCAAAGTTAAGTTTGTCAATTTTTTTATGTTGAATCCCCGTTGACCGGCCCTCGGTGGCGGTATCTAAATCGCAATTCGGCGGTTTCATTTTTTTGTATATTCTAAGCGTAATATACATATTTAATTAGTATAGTCAAAATAAACCATTAAATATTAATGTTAATGTTTGGGATCGAATTATAAATATATATTGTAAGGACACTGTAGCGCTGTGGAAAAAGATCAGAATGTAAACGCGATGGAAGTAGTTGTAGGTTCGATCACGACTAGGGAAAATGATAAGATTGAATTATTTTTATTTTATGTTTGCATAAGACAAAGCGTGGCATTACCTGTGCACTGTGTGTGTGCAGTATGATTTAGATTTATTTAGCTTTTACCAATTTCTGGTACTACTACTAACTACAAGGATCAGTAGTAGTAGCCGCGCTGCTCCAAACACTAGACAGATCGACAGTAAATTTGGCTTACAGATTCAAATATCCGCTATCTGAAAGAAGTAATATATCATACTAGAATCGGTTCTAGTTAGAACATAGGAATTGGTACTTTGAATAACTTTTTTTATCAATATATTATATTATTTTAAGTGTTATGATGTGTGCCACTGCGCCACGACTGACCTATAGGCCAGTCGTGGCACAAAGTGTGACTGTAAAACCGATTGGTTGTGGGTTCGATCCCCACTCGAGGAAATGAAATATTTACTTAAATTTATATTTCCATTTCTTCGCTCTGGTGTCGAGGCAAAGCGCGGCGTTGAGTTCTGCCACTCAAAACGCAATGCCTCCAGAATTCGGCAGAAAGTGGGAAACGGAGTTTCTTAACACTAGGATCCCTCTGCCTACCCGGTTGTATGCATCCCGCATACAACAGGGTAGGCAGGCATAGCGTGAAGCTAATTTAATTTAATTTATTTTTATGAATATACATATTTCAGGGCAGTCATAGCGCAGGGGCACAAGTGTTCGACTGTTGACGCGACAAGTTGGGGGTTCGATTCCCACTCAAGGAAATTTAATTACAATGTAAATTTGAATTCCATTCAGTGTTTTATTTAATTACGATGTACATATCTGTAACACTGTACCTAATACTGCTAGATAAACCTCAACATATGTTTCATATCAAATATAACAAGACTCAAACAGATACAATAGTCATATTATCTAAGTTCATTCACATGTACGGTGGATCACATAACTTAATAAATTATTTAATTTAATATGTATAATTTACTTTATTAAAAGAGCATAAAGGCGTTTTTTCTATGAACTAATTACTAAGAGTGTAAGAACAAAATTCGTGGAACTTTGATTTAAATCGACACTTGTTTATAGGAAGTATGCTTGGAATATTGTATCAAGATTAATTTTCGATTACTCAACCTTTCTATATATAACATCATTGATAAAATGAGATTTAAAAGATTATTTAATAACATGCTCTTATGGAGATCGCAGTGTCTTAATAATTAATTAATAGCTTAAAAAACTAAAAACACGCTATTCAACAAAACATCTTAACAAGAAGATGAGCAAAAAATCGGCATCTTTACGAGCAGGCAGTCTAAGATTCCATCAACCATCTTCGAATTTCATCATCAGAATAGCTCGATGGTACCATAATATTGTATTGTCATCTAATCTACCTACCATTCAGTTTCATGATGATATAACAATCAGAAGCGCATGTATTTCGGATTATTAGATTTTATTGCTTAGTTACAACTCCACTCAATAAAAGTGTTTAATAACAGATATTATCTGCCTGCCGTACTATATATGGAACTAGAGGGCGCGCGCGGCTTCGCCCGCTTATTAGGAGTGAATTCTAAAAAAACCACGAAACACGTGCTCAATAAAATATTTTTAACAGTCTGAATTTAATTTTTTATAAAAATCGGTGGCAATTTAAAGATTTTTCCATACAAACTTTCAACCCCTATTTCATCCCTTTAGGGTTAAAATTTTTCAATTCCTTCTTAGTGGATGTCCAGAATATGAAAATAAACATCTACCCAAATTTCACGCTTCTACCATCAGCGGTTACGGCTCTGCATGCTTCTTACCTCAGTCAGTCAGCACAAGGCTGCAGTATATATATATATATATATATATATATATATATATATATATATATATATATATATATATATATATATATATATGGAATAAAGAGTAAAATGTATAAAATAAAAAAATAAAATGTATAAAAAAATGTAAAACTTATAAAAAAACACTTTAACACTGTTTCATCCATTCGAAAATCGCTTAAACAAACAATATATCTGAATTTACGTTAAAAAACTGATATGCCATACGTGCGCAACAAACGAACGAGATATCTGATACAGGGTATATACGGCACGAATTTTAATAAGACCAGCGAAAAACATCCCTCGATATCGTAAATAAAAGAGCGGACCCTCCTGATAATAGCTTGGAATTACAGCCAATACTAGGTATAATAAATTGAAGATTCTGCAAAGTATTTGTTTATTTTTGTGAATCCCTTTTATCCCTTTTAAGCTACGACACAAGCGTGACTAGTAATTTTTTGGTCTAATGTCTGATTGTACAAGGAAAATTTTACGTAAGTAAAATCAGTAAGACCTGAGAGATTGCATGATTCACTGGAATTTTAAAATCTAATTATTCACCAAATACGCGCGTGAAACCAGGGATTGCTATTTTATGGGGAAACTGGTAAACTAAAAAGTGAAGTATCTTAATAAGTTCTTTGATTTTCACGATTATTACACATTTTAAATGAAACTATTTGTAACGGGTAGACTACCCGTGACCACGGACTACTGCAAAGTGTTCGAAACGTCGGGTTTCCAAAAATGTATAAAAATACAAAATATACGCGATTAATCCGGTTAAAATAGTTTCATTTAAAATGAAGTATCTTGCCTGTCGTCAACACATTCTTACTTAAAGGTTAAGTAAAATTATTTTTTTATTGTTTAGTTTATTGTTTGAGTTCGGTGTGTGTTTTTGTTAAAAAAAATTATAAGATTATAAACGCTTCTATGTTTTGTGTGACTTTTAATTAAGTAATTTTTTAGGGTTACGTGTCTCAAACAAAAAATGGAAGCCTTACATGATTACTTTGTTGTCCGTATGTGCGTATGTCAAGACCATTTATCTCACAATGGCGAGGTCCCTTGGAGTACAGAAAAAATATCAACAAGCTTCTAATTCAATGTAATCAAAAGATACGATCATTTAGTCACTGTTATGGCTTAACATGTAAATTGAGGTATAGATACTTTGTGACAATCAATTCAAATAATTAGCTTTTTAGCTACCTATATGATGTATCGTTACTGCATTAACCTTTCTTAACATGATAAAAAAAATATACATACAAATCTATGATTTAAATCTATGGTTAAAAAATATATTTTAATAAAAAAATAACCGGAGCGTCTGAACACTATGTTACCTCTGCATATTTGCTACAAGCGGGAAAAAAGTAAACAAAGCCAATTTATGCAATCGGCACTGCGTATCCGATCGTATTATTCAACCATTTTTATTATCGCGTACGTACCTACTGTTAGCTTTGTGATTACATTTTACTGTTGTTGCATTTTGTTATTGTTTTCTTATCAGTATTTGCAAATAGTAAACGTTACACGTGTTTGACTTTATACCTATCTATATTGTGCAAAAATTACAATAGCACTACGTAATTGAATGACGTTTCGAATATACATATGTATATAGGTTAATAACCTGTTTTATGGGTGTCCCTTTTGTGCCTTTTTATAGGTCACATATATAAGAATATATTATAGGACGAGTTAATATTAAGGTTTATGGTTCTATACGAAAAAAACATAAATGAAATAAATATCCATCTGTAATAGTATTTTTTTCCGACACTACTGGTAACTTAAAGAATTATAGAAACAAGCAGTTAAGTAAGGTTTGCAATTTTCAGCCCATTTAGAGGACCTGATTAAGGAGACTGAAAATAAATACATTACTTCCAGTGGAAATTGAACCTCCAACTTTCGCGATTACAGTTTTACACTTTTGAAAATGAAATTTAGCACATAGATAATTTTTTTTGTTACACATTTGCAGCCTCCTCTATTCCCAGGAGGTCGAGGTGTGAGTAGGTTCCCAGTTGAGGTCAGTCGTGGCGAAAAGAAAATTAAACTTATGTATTGTGATTATTTTCCTCGCTCTGGTAACAAGGCAAAGCGCGACATTAATTCCCGCCACACAACACACAAAACCCCTAGAATTCGGCGGAAAGTGGGAAACGGAAAGTTCTTAATGTAAAAAATTATAGGTAATTTTGATAATCTCAGAATATTTTGAATTCTGAATATACTAATACTACATAATATATTTACAAGTTTAATTATAGAAAGCCGTTGATAATATGGTGTTAAATCGTAGATAAAATAAACAATCTGATAACCGACCTTGCCAAAGGAGTTTACTCAGAAGTTTGTGCATTCTCTACATAACTAAGTCGTCTGGTCAGCGCGATAAGCCGGCCATAATTTCTTACTATCATAATATAACTTAGTAAAGACAGTATAATATTAATAAATTATACAGTTTTTTCAGATTGGGAGGTTAATTATGAATACAATAACAATACGCAATAAATTAGTATGCGGCGTTAAGTTCCGCCTTTTAACATGCAATAGAGAGTCATGACACTACTTCCCCTGCATACTCTGCTTTACAAGGTACTTATAATTTATGTGTAATAGTACAGGGTTATACGACGTCTTTTTTATAGGTAAGCCAAAAATAAATAAATTGTAACAAGCTTTCAAGAATTTTGAATTAGCTTGATGAGAACGTATGGCTTAGTGGACAGGGCACTTGGACGGTTTCTAAGAGGCGCGGGTTGTACTCCCGCAATGTTAAAATTTTTAAGCGTTTTCTAAAAAAACTGTTAATCTATCGTAAGTGTGGAGTAACAAAATTTAAGAATTAAAAATATATAAATTTATAGCTGTTTCCAAGAATATCGCGGCATATTTGGTTTGTTCTCTGGATCTACTCCAATTTGGCCTAAAAGAAACTGGGAGTCATCAACATAGCGAGACGTCAAAATACTGATTGGATCTGTGCGGACCCAGGTTCGACCTCATATGGAGTACTGTTCTCATCTCTAGGCTGGTACCCCACCCCAGTATGCGGAACTTCCTTCCACGCGCCACTCAACTGTGGAATGCCCTACCTGCGGTAGTGTTCCCATGTTGATGCGACCTTCAAAAAGCGCGTCTATCTCCACTTTAAAGGCCGGCAACGCACCTGTAGCTCTTCTGTGTGTGTTATACGGGGTCGTAGGCGGCAGTGATCATTTAGCATCAGGTGACCCGTACGATACTTTGCCTTGTCTTTTTCCATAAATAAAACGTGGAGCAAAAACTTTGGACCCCTTTTTATGAAAATTGCGCTGACGAAGGACTATAAAACATACACTTTGGCACAGGCAATGGCTATGGCAACGCCAACGCGTATAATTATACGCCTAAATTAGTTCTTTAGTAATTATTAATTTACTAATCTATACTAACTTATAATAATACAATTAAAAAAATATATAACTTTATTTATAGGTAAAGTTTCTTCTAATTCGAAAAAAATATTTATTTATATCAATTTTGTCACAAAATTTGTTGTTGCACAACATTCAGACTTTAATATGGTATAACTTTATTATTTAAAAAGATTGGAATGAAACTAACACTAAATATTAAGGGGCTTGCTAAAATACAATAGCGAATTAAATTAATAAATTTCAACTAAATCGGTTCAGCTAATCCTGAGATTAATGTGACACACAGATAAACATACAAAAATTTTTATATATTATACATCTTCCATATACAGATCGATCTGTTACGATTTTATTGTAAGTATAGATATAGATGATGAAGTTATACTATGGATATAGTATCGATAATTATGGATTCGATACCCACTCGAGGCAACAAACTATTTGCATTCCTCCGTTCTAATAAGATGAAATGCAGCAATAAATTCCACAATATTTCCAATTCTGAAACTGATTTATGTTGAAAATGTATACCAGTGTCAGACAGATCCTAATTACGTAAAGAACGCTCCTCATATAATAAGTAAAAAGCAGAATAATGGAACAAAGTGGTAATTTATTACGGTTCGCGCGACCTATTTTCGCTCTACATACTGTTATATTAGCCCTAGTACAAATAGCGGACATCATACGAGATTTGCATTTTCATTGAGCACATCACTTTTAGTGCTATAAAGATAGTTAAGTTGTATAGGTATAGTCGAGTTTCATTTATTTTATACACAAAGTGTGACTGTAAAACCGACTGGTTGTGGGTTCGATCTCCACTCGAGGAGATGAAATATTTACTTAAATTTATACTTCCATTTCTTCGCTCTGGTGTCGAGGACAAGCGCAGCATTCAGTTCTGCCACTCAACACACAATGCCACCAGAATTCGGCAGAAAGTGCGGAACGGAGTGTCTTACTATGTTCCTTCTGCCTCTAAATTCTTAGAGGCAGAGGGAACATAGTAAGACACTCATCAGGTACTCATCATCAATCACCCGTCATCCGTATTTTTTTGTCCGTCGCCTGGATGACTTATTGCTGCATATATTGCAGCAATTACGATAAAGGTAAATTATTAAAACACAATTTAGAATAATTTGACTGTTTCCACTAGTTAGGTCACCTGGACCTAAATAGTTTTACAGCATTTCACTTCAAAGAGTATTTTTTGGTTTTTGCGCGCTATAATCCTTATACCTTACAAAAAAAGCGAGTGGCCACGTGAATCTTTATTATACAAGATTTACAATTTATATTATTTACTCAACACGCAAAATAGCAAAAAATTGTAAGAAAGTTGTGAAAATAGTGTTTTACCGCTCCTCTATCCACCCTACTAAATGCGGGAAAAAGCGTGAAACTGAAAAAAAAGTAAATTTAATAATCCCTATATATATTTGGATAAATTATTAATTTCAGAATAAACTCACACAGCCATTTACAGTAAACTTGGCCATTACGCAGATAAAACATAAATAACCGTGTATTGTTAGAATACATTGGACGTACTATTTTAAGCACTAACGCGTTTCATATGCAAATGTGCAATTACTAAAGTGATAGCGGTGAACAGTGAAAATTTATAAATATTAGCTTATTGAGCAAAAATTAAGTAGGAAGAGGGAACCTAGTGTTAAAATATTCCGTTCCCCGTTTGTCGCCACATTCTGGTGGTATTATTACGTGTTGAGTGACGGTACTCGCCGCGCTTTGCGTCTACACCAGAGCGAAGAAATTAAAATATTAAATATTTCATTACTTCAAGTAGGAATCGAACCCACAACTGTTGCGTTCACAGTCAAACGCTTGTGTCCCTGTGGCACCACAGGTTTCAATATTAAATTTAAAAATAAATAAAATAAATCAGCTTCACGCTGTATCCCGCACACAGCAGGGTAGGCAGAGGGAACCTAGTGTTAAGACACTCCGTTCCCCACTTTCTGCCGAATTCTGGAGGCATTGCGTGGCAGAACTCAACGCCGCTTTTAACCTCGACACCAGAGCGAAGAAATGGAAATATAAATTTAAGTAAATATTTCATCTCGTCGAGTGGGGATCGAACCCACAACCAGTCGGTTTTACAGTCACACCTCGTGCCGCTGCGCCACGACCGGCCTCACGATATTAAATTTGAAGTAATTAATATCATCATTTATTATTAAACAGACATATGTTATTTTAAGGTTTTCTAAGCGTTCAAGACGAAACTAGGGTTTCATAAACGCTTAGAAATACTTAGAACAATATATTGTATAGTCATTAAACAAATTAACAAAAGCAAGAATAGAGGAACGGAATCCTGAAAAAGAATATAAACTAAATATTACGAAGTATCAAATAAGTAAATCCATAGAGTGGGATAAACGCTAGGCGCAGCGCTTACAGACAACCAATGTGACCTTTTACCGATCTGCTCCGGACTCGAGTCTATAAAGGGGTCGCCTCTGCATTCTTTATTGACCTAATGATCTATTTCTGCTTGGTGACTTTATCGTATTGTAAACTGTTACGTTCGTTAAAAGTTTTTATAGGCTCATATTTCCTAGTCGTCGACTATAGCTAAGTTTTATAGAAATATATATATATTTTTAGAAGGATTTACGCTAAAGTTTATTTTTGAAAGTTGTTTATGATTAAATTATTTATTATGTAGGTATTCTTTTATTTGAGCTTTACGCTTTATCCCGCAGATAATTAAAGGGAACTTGATATTAAGACTCTCCGTTGCCCAGTTTGCGTCGATTTCTCGAGGCTTTTTGCAAGAGGAATGAAAATATTAGATAATTCATTCCTTAGACTGGAAATCAAACTCACTACCACTAGCACTTACAGTCAGACAATTAATAATAATATTCTATACTCTATTAATTTCTTTTTTAATTATTTAAAAAGCTGAATTACTGAAGCCAATCGAAGCTGAAATTCAAGTGGAAATCAAATCTGTAATCCTTTATTACGTTTCTGGATATAGCACTATAGGCCATGAAAAGTAGCTTTCAGTTTAGTCTCCACTCTCTGCCCTAATTCGAAATATTGCGCGTTGCTAGTAGCCTTAGGGTGGATTCACACTATAGTGCCAAAGGCCAATTTCTGTTAAAATATTCTTATATGGGAAACGATGAGGCCATTATTATTACTGTTCCGGTCAAGTTCCGGTACAATCACGCATATATATAATAATATTTCTAATTAATAAATACAAAAATATGAGATCGGACCGAGAAGGAACCGTAAACAGCACTAAAGTGGTAATCTTCATAAATATTCTTCGTATATAAACTTCCTCTGAGTAACGATTAAACCCACAACCTTCGTTTTTATGCTATCCCAATCTATTCCATATTATTATACTTATTTAAAAAAATACAGTAAAATGTAATAGCAAAAATATCATTAAATTTTATGACTGTAGTTTCCGAATATCTGTCTCAATTGTAAGTAATTTTTTAAAGGTATTTTTTCTTAGAAAATAATATATTTGTAATGTTTTTTTTTCCTTGAACTCAATATTATAATTTATGAATCTAAAGCAAGAAATTTAATAATCTTCTGGTTAGTCAAAATTATCTTCTGCTAGGAAGCTAGTGATTTATATGATAATCAGTCAGATTGTGCCGAATTTCATCCTACAAGAATATATTTTAAGGTCAAATAAGTCTATTCTCCTTTTTTTTACTTTTTAATTTGATCATTCTATCTACAATGGGAAAAAAACACTCAAGAAGCGCAAGTATAAATTTTGCATTAGAATTTTTATAACTTTTAATATAGGCCTACTATACAGGAGCACAAGCGTGGACTGTAAACGTGATAGGTTGTGGGTTCGGTTGCCACTCAAGGAAATGAAATATAAAATATTTTCATTTCTTCGCTTTGATATCGAGCGCGGCGTTAGGTTCCGCTACTCACTACGCAATGCCTCATCCGGCGTAAAGTGGAAAACGAAGTGTCTTAACACTGGGCACTGCCTACCCTGCTACATACGGGATACAGTGTGAAACTAAAAAAAATTAAAATATCAATTTCTCTAAACGAAGAAATTTCTAAATATTTTGTACAGTAGTATTTAAATTGCTTGCCCATTTAGATTCCAAGCTTAATTGTCAATGCATAATTTAGTCGTCATTCGCCACAAACCTTCAGTCTTAGATATCTGGTTGTATACATCTACATCACACGTAGCCGCCAGCCGCTGGAAGATAGCTCTGCAAATTGAACGGTAGAACTGCTTTGAAACAACAAATGAACGAAGCGTACGTTTACCATTTGACCTAATTTTTCTGTATTTTTAAATGAATTGTAAAATGTTGATGTATTTTATAACGACATTCTTAATCTATCCCTTTTAGTGTAATAACGATGATGGAATATTTATGAAGAATATTATTATTTATTCCTGTCTTTTTTTTGCTTTTAATTTTTAGTATTTATTAGATTTTGTAAGCAAAAACTAAACGAATTCAGTTACATATATACATACAACGCGTGAAACTTGATTGGAATTATTTGAAAATTTGAAAATTTTGATATTAATATTTCTATATACAACATAAAATATATTCATGCATACATACAAACGCAATTAAGTATATATTTTTTTCCGCTATATATTTACAGTTTTTTAAAACATTTTCTTCATACATTCGATTATTAGAATATTCATCTATCGAGTTTTCAATTGCAAATCAAGAGATAATCTTAATTTACAGTAAAGCCCCGTAAGTAGAAATAGATAATTTTACATTTTTTTTATTGTTATTATTTTTTACACAAATCAACGCCGGCTTTTTTATCTTGATGCCAGAGCAAAAAAATGAAAATATTAATAAAGAATAATTAATTCCCTCGAGTGGGGATCGAACCCACAAACGACGCGTTATAGTCGCAGCCCAGTACCCTTGCTCCACGATGGCCTCATAAATAAAATTAACTTAACTGTTTTGTCGCCACATTCGACATATTTTTTTTTATTGTTTATTCTTCTTTATACTACAGACTTTTGTCATCATATACATTACTTTCATTATTTTATATTACTTAGAACTAGACTTATGTTGTGATATAGATATCTAGATTTCTATATTTATATATTCTATGTCCTTAAGAGAGTCCAGTCATTTATTTCAATTGCCAAGTTAACTATAACACTATAATCTAAATCTACATGCATAAATAAATTCAACATACATAGTAAATTAAATTAAACAATTTTTTAAAAAAGGAAAAAGAAATCGGATTCGAACGCATTTCGATATAATTTTTTTACAATATTTCAATTTTTATACAATCATACAAATAGTACTTACGGTTGGGAAAATTGTGACATGGATGACATTACCGTCATATTGGAGGACATGACCGCTTCGTTTCTATCTTCTATGGTCATTTTAACGCTCCATGCCGGAACTAAAATGTGTAGGTAAATAATATAATTTATTCAAAAAAATAATAATTTATAAAATATTATTATAAATATAATTTATAATATTATTTAACTTATAGTTTACGATAAATACAATCTTATAAATAATAGCTTAGTTCAGTTCTTTAGTTACGCGTTCCGTTCACAAGTAATATTAAAGTGACGTAATATACCGTAGGTAAAACACGTAAATATAAAATATATTTATTAAAAATAATTTAATAATTATAAGTAATCATTGTGTTTTATAATTTAAAAGGAATAATAACATATTATGCATATCATGTTGGCGGAATAAGCCACTATCAAGATCAAAGTCAAAGAGAAAAGAAGGAAAGAGAGGGAAGATCAAAGATGGCGGACGCGTCTGGTGAAGGATAGTTATTCAAATAGGTTTAGAGAAGTTTTAATTTATAATTAATATATATTTAGTTACATTTTAGATGTAAACAGCATGTGAGTTAGTGAATATAATAGTGATATAAGTATTCGAGGCTGGTAAAATAAGTTATCAAGTGCTGTCACAATTTATGATTGTTGGTTTAGGAATACTTCGTCGGTAAGTTTTTTTTTTAGCTTATTCTTAAAACAAAGAAGAATAAAATTAATGCACATAATGCCAATCATATACGAAGATAAATATCATTTAATTCTTAAGTTGAAATAAATGTATAACAATGTTTTACGAGGTATGTAAAATTATTTTTTTTTTTACTAATACGTAGAATCCTTGTTGCCATCTTTGCTAGATGCGTGTGTGAAATTTAAGTTATATAGGTTTGATAAATTATATTTATTAATTTATTGTTTATACATATTCGTAAATTTTATAAATATTACTGTAAAAGAAAAAATATATAAATATAATAGTATAATTTATAATATAATAGAAAATTATTATTTTATCAAAATACGTATTTACAATTTATAAATATTATATAATATGAGACCGGTCGTAACGCAGCGGCACGAGGTGTGACTGCAAAACCGACTGGTTGTGGGCTCAATCCCCGCTCGAGGAGATGAAATATTTATTTAAATTTATATTTCCATTTCTTCGCTCTGGTGTCGAGGTTAAGCGCGGCGTTGAATTCTGCCACTCAACACGCAAATCCAGAATTTGGCAGAAAGTGGGGAACGGAGTGTCTTAACATTAGGTTCCCTCTGCCTACCCTGCTGTGTGCGGGAAACAGCGTGGAGATAATTTTTTTTTTTTTTATTTATATAATATGAGTGTATTCAATATCCTCACTAAAGGTAATCTGTTAATATATTGAATTAAATATTATAAAGATATTAGATGGTAACAAATCATTAATTATAAATTATTTATACGATTGTCGGAGTTCATTGACCCTATGTTTTACGAAAAACTGATATTAGAGTCACAACCGACTGCTGCTTGACTTCGCTGGTACTAACATGCTTGGCTAGGCAAATTGCTATGGCATTTAATTATTATATCGCGATTGACGTTGTCTCGCGGTGCGCTTATGATGCATAAGCGATGCTTGTATGGTATTGGACATACATCTGTGTATAACGGTTCCTACACGGCGTACTACAGTTTTTCTATAACTCATTGCATGATGAGTAGTGTAACAGTATGTACCTATGGTATAAGTTAAAAATAAATAAATAAATAAAATAAAATATGCATGGCAATATACATAAATAACATAGTTAAATATGAATAATAAAAACTATATATTTTAAATATCATATTAATCGAGATGCGTTCGTGTATTCTCGTCCCGAGTGTCGCGACCGTCGTTTCGTATATATAGGTGGTGGTGATGCTCGGAAGGCAGCGGTCGAGTCGAACTCTTAAGTACTACGGTACTAATAAATATGATGCACATAAAGACTCGTACCAAGTATATTATAAATATACTATAATAATTCGAAGCCTATAATGGCACGATCTTTTAGGATCGAATTTCTTATAAAGGCAATATATGTGTAGAGGCGACACATATTGTGGATCCAAGTGATCTTTGACCAATATTATGATATTGAATGTTGCTTGACGTCGCGGAAGCTGACGTGATGGGCTTATGCGAACTGTTATTGCGACATTAACTATGTCGTGGCTGATGCCGTCTCGCAGTGCGCTCGCGATACGTAAGCTATGCTTGTATGGCGTTTGTCATTGACATATTATATACCACTTCTACGACTTGGTATACGACTAGTAGGTGTGTGGTGCTTTATGTCCCAGCTCCGGTGTATGTAGTAGTGTCCGCTTGTCTCGTACGGGTGTGTGGTGCTATTTTATGTCCTGGAACTCTGGTGTACGTAGTAGTGTCCGCCTACGGTTCGAGACACGACTGTGGGGTGTGTGCCGTGCGTTTATTTAACATATCGGCCGCCTAGCGGTAGTGCGTTCGTTCCAACGACTTATATTGATCTCACAATCAATCAACATCACGAATCACTATTCTAATACAATCTTAATATAAACAAGCGTAACAAGTACCTTCGGAAAGATCACACACAAACGTCCCGGAGAGTTCAATAAGACTGTTGCAGCCGCAGTCTGGTAGGAATTCACGGTGTAGGGCGTGTATTATAACTAGTTCGCAGTTATAGTGGAGAGGAAGATAGGACGCACTCTTGGCTTATCTTCGGACGAGCTTCGAGTTATTACAATGTTAAATTGTCGAGTCAGCAGTTATCTAAATAACTGACACAAGAACAACTTCTGGTGGCAAATATCTTATTAAAGCGATACCTTCTAATAGCATAATATGAAATTCTTAACACTGTTTCCTCTGAATCTCTAATAGATTTTGGGTTCTTCACGATCACAACTATAAAGAGTTCTAACCACTAGACACATCACGAGCCAAGGCATTATTTATTAAATAATATTTTAAAAGGTGTTTGGGATATCAGTTACAGTAGGTGTGTCCCTGGGGCCCAGAGTGCGAGGACTATTCACTGCCTGTCTGGCTCAAGCCATAATTCCACAGCGGTGGAAGACAGGCAGGTTAGTCCTCATCAAGAAGGAGGGTCGCCCGGCGGATTCAGCCTCCGCCTACAGACCCATCGTGCTCTTGAGCGAGATCGCCAAGCTCTTCGAGCGTGTTGTAGCCAGGCGGCTGCAACACCATCTGGAGGGGACAGGTCCGGACCTCTCGGACCAACAGTATGGCTTCCGCAGGGGGCGTTCGACGGTGGATGCCATACTGGAGGTGAAGTCCCACGCGCAGGATGCGGTGGCCCGGGGCGAAGGAGTCTTGGCGGTGTCTTTGGACATCGCCAACGCCTTCAACTCCCTGCCCTGGCCCTGCATTAAGGAGGCACTCATATACCACCGGGTGCCTCCATACCTGCGCCGCGTCATCGGGGCTTACCTGTCCGGGAGGTCTGTGATCTTTCCGGCTCCAGGAGGAGGATGGCAGGAGTTTGGGGTGTCGGCCGGTGTTCCACAAGGATCGGTGCTGGGTCCGATCCTCTGGAACATCGGGTACGACTGGGTACTGCGGGGT
>JAATLQ010009958.1:2432-16096 GCA_013421005.1 Heliconius erato x Heliconius himera
AATTATTTTTTTATATTGTTAAATAATGAGAAGGAAAGACAATTCTTGCAAATGTTTCAAAGATAATTTTAATAGCATCATAAAATTCAATTCAAATAGTAATGTAAGTTGTGAAAACAGTCAAAGTTAGGAGTGAAAATGCTAAACGCTACCAGCTCGAGGTACTTTGTAAGCGCCGCGCCTTGTGCACGGGAGGAGGCGCTACTGAGAACGATTTACGAGTGTCGTTACAGTTAGTTTAAATGAAACTATTTAACCGGATTTGTGATAAAATCGTGAATGTCGATATTTATAGAGACATTTAAATTCATTTGCTAGCATTTTTTTGTTATTTATGGCTTCAGGTTATATCACACAATCATATCAATAGAAGGGTTGGCAGAGAGATCCTGGGAAAGTAGTGTTAATACACACCTTCCCTCGCTTAAAACGGAAGGATACAATATATGCGACATTTTCGACGATGTTTTATTTTTTTATTCCTTAGTATTAGAGCAACAACACATCTCTTCTTATCTTACTTGAAATCCACCTTAAAACAGTGAGTCGTAGCCAGTTTCGTGTTTTTAACCGTAATTTGTACGTTTCCGGCCATTTTGCAGTTTAGCGGCTTACCCCTTGTGAGAAAACCGTCATACAGCCTAAGCCTTAACTTAAGTCATACACGTTAGTAATAACATTACAGTATTTTTTAGATTAGAATTTTAATAGTTTTTATTATTTATAAAGTACTAACCATACTTAGCAACGAAAAATACTTTTTTACAAGTAATTGATCCCGCGCCTCTTGGACGGGCTTTCAAAAGGGGCTGTTGCTAATTTTACTACGTTCAAATTAATATTTTTAGCAACGTATAAAACGTTATTAAAATCATTTTAATTATCATTGAAAATAACTGTTTAATTATAAAAACACTTAAAGTACGTATTGAGAAACTTCCGATATCAATTAATGCGGTCACGGTCGGCAAGATTAGAATAGTAAGCTGGCAGATCATTCGGTTTAATACGATTTGCTGATCTGGCACGCATTCGGAGTGGATCAATGACTAACTATTGGGAAGCAAGCAGCTTATGTACATACATGTGAATGAAGCAAAAAATACTGTTGATTTAATATTTTTTATAATTTTTTTTACGTTTTATAAAAAAATCGGATTCACGCTATATCCCGCACACATCAGGGTAGGCAGTCACACGCTTGTGCCACTGCGCCATCTTAGCCTTAATATTCAAAATAGTCGATACAAATTTAATTATTTTAATTAAATTGTTTTGTAAGTTAATACATTATTTAGATAATTTCCACACTCCGTTTTAAAATTATTTCGCTTTACCATTGTCTGATGTATATTTTAAAATCAATTTTGCAAATCGAGTTATTCTACGAAGCCCAACTAACATATTAATTTCTAGTCATCGTGGTAATTAAAATTTTATATTACTCTGACCAATCACTTCCAATGGAAAATCCCGGCGATAGAACAAAGACTACTTGTCTTTAATCTTAAAAGGCTTCTACAATAGCATTAAAAATGGCTAAAAGAGGCCTAAAAAGGAACTCATGTACCTTTTAATGAAATACTAAATGAATAAAACTAAAAAAAATACTGATCAGAACCGCACCAGTAATGGTAAATAGAATAATTTATTATTTTCAGCTCTTAGTTACTCTAATCTCTATTTAATAATATCTCTGTAATAATCTATTACTTAATCTAACCAAAAAAGAAACTAGTGTCTAATCATGATTTTTCTAGCTTTCCCTTAAAATTTGAAACATTGAATGTTGAGTTTCTTAATTTAGCACCACTTAGCACGAAAATAAAAATAATTTGTGGGGTTCGAATTCATAACCACCGCGCTTGCACTCGTATACAATACCACTGTACTACTATAGCCTCTAATAACTGAAATTTTGTGCGGCTAAATATCTTACGCAGTCGCCATATTCTTAATGTAATATGTTTAAATTATATTGTTAAAATAAAAAAATGGGCGGGAAACTTTCATTTCATGTTAGTCGTATCTACTTACTGCTTCCGCGAACCTATTTGTTAATATTAACTTATCTGTTTATATATCGGCTTAAGACAGATACCTATTTCTAATTTTTTTTGGTTGTGGGTTCAATCCCCACTCGAGGCAATAAAAAAAAAATTACATTTCGTCGCTCTGGTAACAAAGCAAAGCGCGGTGTTGACTTCTGCTACTCAACACGCAATCCTCCAAAAAATTCAGTAAAAATGAGGAACGAAAATGCTTTAACATTAGGTTACCGATGTTTCCTCGACATATTACCCCGAATATATGCGTTTATTTTGTCGATGCAATTCACTGGACTATACTGTAGTTGCATTTACTTGACCACGTACGAGAAGGTGGAAGTAAAAGTTCGTCAATTTAAAATAATATATATTTATGAAGGAAAAGTGAGCGATAAGGTATATAATATTAAAAAAATACATATCGATATAAAATATATATTTTAGAATAACCGAATATGTAGATATATTGTACGTATGTTAAAATTTATTACGAGTAAATACATGACATCACCAAGAGAAAAAATCACTAATTTGAACTTAGACCTGTTACAATAAACCACGGCGCTTTGTCTCGACATCACGGCGAAATGAAAATATAAATTTAAATAAATATTTCATTTCCTCGAGTGACGTTCGAACCCACAGCCAGTCGTATTTACAGTCACACATTTGTGTCCTTGATTCATCACTGACCTCAAACAAATCGAGTTATTCTTTAATATGATTACGAAAAGATAAGAAACAAAATCGTATTAAATTTTTGTTCTTTTTCTTTAATTTTTACCTTAATTTCGGGGAAAGAACGTAAATTATAGCGTACGCTTTCATTCCTCCGAAAAGATTTAAAAATATCTTACCGACCTTTTCGCACGAATCACCTCAGTGATTAATATTTAGCGAAAACGACCTTTTACAAAAAAACTTTTTTTTTCGTTCTCAGGACAACAACTTCTTAAAATATTCCTAAAGATAGACACACACTATACGACAATTATAAAAAAAATTAGAGTAATACAAACATACAACCAGTTGTACAAATTTGGAGCATGTGCTTGGAAGCTTAAATATATCATTATACTCAAATATTATCCAATTATATTTTAACAATATAATAATTTTAACAATACCATATATTATATGGTTTAAGAATAAATTCTAGTTTGTCTAGTCTAAAAATTTGACCCGGTTACACATCACCATTGTACCTAATGCGAGTGGAGAGGGCCTCTCTCTGCACTATTACTCGAATTCTCGATAGCCAATGTTGTGTCGTTTCTCGATAGCGAATGTCATATTACAAAGCTTATTTTTGGCTTAGGGAGAACCTAGTGCTGAAATACTCCGTTCTCCATTTTTCGCCAAGATATCGAGATATTAAAGGTTTAGTGACAGAATTCGAATTATGCTTCAGTGTCAACTTTTTTTTCGCGTAAAATATTTTTTTGAAGATCACATTCCATTTGTTAGTATTTTATCTAGTTGTTTAGCCATCTACAAATAATGTAAAGCTAAAAGTCTAAAAATACTTTATCCGGGGTCGCAGTATTGCATCTAATGCGAGTGGGGAGGGTCCCTGCACGACTTCCAATATTCTTTAAATCCTTCACCGAACACTAAGTTGGTACTTTTATACTCTATTTTCTGATAGCCATTACCTGGAATCTCATTTTATAAAGCTTATTTTCCGTTGTGTAGAGTTTAATCAATAGTGTTGTTGAAATGTATTCCATTTTAGGTAACTTTTCAGCAACAACAGAATAGGTGGAGGGACCTAAGAACCTAGTGTTAAGACAAGCCGTTCCCATTAAATCCACTGAAGGCATTGCGCGTTGAGAGTTGAAGTCAACGACGCGATTTGCCTCGTTACCACAACGAGGAAATAAAAATATTTGACTGTTAGGTTAACATTCGCACGCCTGTGCTCCCGAGCCACGTCTGGTCTTACAAATAAGTTTTAATAAAAGTTAAAAAGTCTTAAGGCATTGTAATCCATTATCCAACATCTGTCAACCAACTAATGTGGTTTGCTTATACCTTCCATTAAGCGATGGGAGAGAAAGTCTGTTTCTGTTCACCGCAAAAGAGAAAAGCGTTTATAATATATACTTACTACGCATATAAAACAATACGATGTAGAAATGCTGATTTACGACTTGTTTGCGAATAAATATTCCCTTTTCGACCTTTTTTTGTACGGTTTAACGTCATGATAACTAGCGTTGGTATGTTGGTTTGGTTGTTCTTACTTGTTTTTTTTTTTCAGTAACAAAAAACTTATATCCAAATATTCCGTTATCCACTTTTCATTAAGAGCATTTTTTATATTATCACGTACTATACAATAGAGAACGTTGAGTAAAATTGAATATATAGTTGGGTATTTATTTTACAGTATGTTGATGAATAAATAAATACTAAAACGCTGATCAGATATTGATGTGAGTTACATAAATATTTGCTTTGAATATGAATCGAATCCACGATTTTCGGCTAACAATTACAGTTATTATTCACTAAACTAAGAGACTAGTATAATTGAATATGAATTTACGAGAATACATTTTATGAGACAGGAAGAAATATATTTATAAAATGTGGATAAAACAATTTCTTATTATTATAAAGGCAAACAGCAACTAACAAGCTTGCGTAAACTGCAAAGTTATCTGTTTTTAATGATCGATATGAAAACATAAAGTAAATTTAAACTATAGATGCAATCTATGCATCTAATGTTTCTCAGAGAATCAACAAAAAACTTCTATTTTCTACAGTACTAGGCTCTGCCAACTTGTGGGATCGATTCTCACAGGGTTAATGAATTCATTTAATTTTCCCGCTATACACAAGATATAGCGCGGCGTTAAGTTCCGCCACTTAACACGCAACGCCTCCAGTCTTAATGGTGGCGGAATGTTTTAAATCTAGTTTCCCAAGTTCCCTCTGTCCTACTATGTGAGTAGAATACAGCGTGAAACTGAAAAAAAAATCTATTCTGTGGAACTTTTTGTAGATTTTCTCATTTATGATACTAATATTTACATATATAGGTATATATAATATAATATATACTTTACTAGATAGTTGTAAAAATGGCGAGAAGTCGTAAAACTTTACGGACGCTTACGAATAACACTGGAATCAGGTTAAGTAAACATTTCCTACGAACTCCGTAACATAACATCCATCTTTCAAGCCGTCAACTTACAGTTGATAAGTAAGTCGTAGTAATAAAAAAACGGACAAGCACGAGACGCCCACCGAAGGTCCCGTAAAAAATTTAAGGTTTTGAGCTTGTTCTGAAATTCAAGCTTAGATTAGAGTTCTTTCATCTGATACCTTACTTGAACAAGCGGCTTTAATATAAAATTTTGCCCCCTTTTAAGGCTATTATTTTTTAGGATTCAACCACAAATGTAAAATTTTCAGGTTTTGTCCGAGTAGATGCTAGCTGCCAAATTACATTACTCTAGGTCAACCGGAAGTACTCTATAAATTTCTTGCTATATAACCGGACATGTCTATTATTTAAGTAAATGTAGAAATATTTTACTTTCTGGATATCTTTCTGGAGATTATGCTGTAATTATTAAAAGTTATTTATATTTTATATACCTAATGTAATTGGTATATATTTATTAAATAGTCCTATAATTTAACGCACCAACTAAGCTGAAAAAAGATCAATTTCAAAATGGCATTCGGACAGAGACCCAAAGCGGCTCTATTGTTATATACAAGGGTTGTAAACCAAAAAAATCAAACCTTTTTGCTTCCAAATAACGAAATCAACCCTCTAGGGCAATGTAAAAAACATGCACCCTATCACTTTGTACTAACTTTAAAGCTTTACAATAATCCAGAATATATTTAAATTTTCATCGTTAGTTTGCTATGATGTCGTTGATTTTATAATGAACTAATATTTGAGAAAACTAACATAGCTCTACGTTTATCTATACTTATAATAAATCTGTAGAAAAGTCGTTTCTGTACATTGAAAATATTTAAAAAAAAATTAGCCAGGGTGTTAAAGGATAATTAACAGAATCCATTTCTAACATTTTTGGATTTTTTGTCTGTTTGTCTGTTTATCTGTTTGTCTGTTTGTCTGTTTATGTCAACACGTATCACGTAAAAAGCACACAATAAATTTTAGCAACTTTTATACATAAAAATTACAAATAAATCAAGGTAGGCTTTAGTGTTTATTTCATTGCAATCGCTTCACTCTATCAAAAGATATAAGTATTTAAGTTTTCACGACGTTAATATTTGAGATAGTAAAAAATCGATACAAGTAACGTATTGACAAAAATAGTAGGTACTAACGAATCTTGATACTCTCTTACACGTAACGCTATCACTAATTGCGATGGGATCTCAAATAGATGGCGCTGTGCATAAAAAAAAAATATAGTTTGGAAAGGTTACCGCTACACTCTATCAAAAAATAATGTACTTAAAGTTTTAAAGATATTTATATTTGAAATAAAAAAAAACATACGCAATGATATCTATTGACTACATATGATAATGAATGTTGATAACGCATAAAACATATTGTTGAGTTATTATTTGCTAAACGTTAATTACGTCATGTAAGTGTAATCTATTCTTATAATAAATTTAACATAAACATAGTAGTATTTTTCTAACAATGTTCGAATGGTTACAGTTCAATTGTAAGTCCAAAAGAATGACTTTAGAAACGTCTTATTTATTTGACTGTTGATAAATTTACCTATTTTTAAAGTACAATTGTTCATAGTATACTAACTACAAAGTAAACTAAATTGAATTGTTGGTGAAAATTACCTTCGTTACAGTCTAGCTTAATTCATAATTATTTAACACAGTGATAAAGAATGACTTAATATTCAAAGAAATATTTTGAATAGGTTCTTCAGTCCTTTCATTCGTTTATGTTATTAATATTTTTTTAAGAAACGTATAAAATAATTAACTTTTGGGAGCAACCTCTAAAAAATTATGTCTCAAGAAAAAAATGCTCTGACACTGTTTATAAAAATATCCCGCAGTATTATTTCATAACTTACAAGCGACACGTACCGACATTGCAATATTGCACCTGTATGTTGCATGTATGTATGAGCCAAGGGTATTTTAGGGTACATACCTCAAAATTCTTATAAGATAAATTTGTTGTTTGTCCGTCTGTCAAGAATATTTTGTACAAGATCGGTTAAAGGTAAGATACCTCAATGTTCAAGTCTATATTCCCTTAGAGCACAAAAAATCTATCTTCTAAATCATCGCAATCAAATGACGATGAAATAGGAGGGTTTATGCTTCGTTTTTTGTCGCATTTTCTATCATAACTATAAGGTACTTCCCGTTGATATACAATTTCGAAATTTGTTAAGAAGTTAAAACTTACGGCACGTATAAAGGAAAATTCCAAAATTATTTTTCAAAAATTGACTACTTATTTGTATTTGTGTCACAGAAAAAACCTTTAAGTACAAATTTTAATCTGTACTTAAATTGATACAAAATGACAACTTAATTAGTTATTCTTTTTGTGTATCTCCATTCATGAAACTGGTACGAAACTCTCGGGGCATGAGTACGACTTGAACTTGACCAAAAATGTTGATTATTTTATAGATTATATAAAAATGCCTAAAAACGTGCTTTCTATGTATATTCTGTATACCAATTATATATTTAACTAATAATATATGTTACTAATTTAAAAACTGTACAAGAGCTAGATAAGTTATTTTACAAATAATATCGTGAGTACTTATCCAAATCAATTAATGAATAGTTAAAGCTGTTTGTAATCATGTAATTCAAGCGGGCAAAGCCGCGAGCAGGCCGCTAGTTTATCTCTATATATAATAAGACAGTAAAAATATTTTGTCTGTACATTTAGTAATTTTGACTGAAATGGATAGAGGGACACTTAAAAAGAATAATAGAAAGCAAAAAGATTTTTTTTTAATTTCTTGTCTGTCTGTCTGTCTGTCTGTCGACATATTTTTGTCCGCATTTTTCTCTGAAAGTACTGAACCGATTTACTTGAAAATTTTACTAATTGCTTTGTTTTAACTCAGCTTAACTACTAAAGTTTAGTTCATCAAAATCGGTTCATTAAAAAAAAAGTTATCGTCATTTGAATGAACTCAAGGCAATAGCTTGCCTGCGAATATTATATAGCAAAAAGTAAGATTCTTGGCTAAAGAATGACATTCGAAACGTCTGGATTATATGACTGTTGATAAAAATATATATTTTTGAAGCACTATTATATCATATTTTATACAATAAAGTAACCAAAATTGAATTGTTAGTAGAGGTTACCTTCATAAATCATAACAGTTAAGTTTAAGTCGTAATTAATTCAACACAGCGATAAAGAACGATCTTGAAAGAAATATCAAGTAAATACAAAGATTTTTTGGTTGGTTCGTTCATATAATATAAGTAACTAATTTAAAAACTGTACAGGAGTTAATATGCAATTATTACAGTTATTTTATAAAGAATATTATGAATCCTTCAAATCAATAATTTCACATTTAAGGCTGTTTCTGAAAGAGTAAATTAAATTATTCACTGACATCAGCACATTTAACAGAGTATAGTATATAGATAAAAGAACATAAAGTTACAAAAATATATACGTGTAATAAATAATTAGCTTTATGTATATTTTATAAATATCAAATATCCACAATGGTCGTATTTTTTTATTTAAAACAATCAAAAATTATTTGACGATAATGTCGTAAAAAAATCATATTAGAAGTCATTATAGTTGTCAATCAATTCTGCTTATTGAATCAATAATCATGTATTTTAAGCGGGCGAAGCCGTGGGCGAGCCGCTAGTAAATAATATTTAAGTTGAGGTCTCGTGGCGCTCCAGCACAGCGTGTGACTGTAAATGAATGAATTGCTTAATATTTTCAATTTCTCCATTCTGCCATTCAATACGCAATGCCTAGGTTCCACCCGCCTTCCCTGCTATGTGACGGATACAGCGTGAAGCAAAAAAGTAATGATTATTTCGAAAACTTTTTTTGAACTGAAGATGTATTATTTCAATTGTGCGTTTCACCGTATTTATGTGGCAGTATCATTATAAAGAAATTTCTACCTTATTTTGGAGCAAATGTATAACTTAAAATGTCCTTATTTCCCTACTCCTATATATAGCAGAGTGCAAAGTACTAGGTCGAGATTTCATAATCGCTCGCAGCGCTCATGGTGGCCAAAAGTAAAAAAAATGTAGGCTTTGTCACCTGTTAATGTCAAAGCAAAATGTTCGACTTATCGTTTTATTAAGTCAAGAAAATGAGAAATTCTACAATGCAAGAAATACATTTACATGTAAAGATATGTTTATAGCCAAGTATGTGATGATGAAGTGTAAACGGAAAAGACAACTCAATTATTTACATTAAAAAGGACAAAAAAATTAAGTACAAAATACGTAATACACCTCAAAAAACACACATAGATGTGGTAAATTCAACAAAAAAAAAGATTTTGCTGGGTTTCATCTATCTGTAATGATGAGCAAAAATTATTTTTAAAACCATAAGCAAACGATAATGTTTTAGCTGATAAAGGTTTTCCAGATATAAGGACAGTTATAGATCGAAGTGGAAAATAGGTGAAAATTGTTATGCCTCCCTTCCTTCAAAATAAGAATGAATTTTCGAGAGGAGAAACACAAGAAACATAATATTGCGAGTGTAAGAATTTATGTTGAAAGTATAATGCAAAGATGAAGTCGGGAATTTTATAAAAAAATTGGTATATTCCAAATTTTGAATATAATTTTCGAAAATTTATTTAACTTATTTGTTTTCAGAACATTGTACATATCTTCTGTGAATTAGTAAATTTACAGGCCCCCATATTTAAAAAAGATCTTTAGATCTGTAAATATTTCTTTATACAGTTACACTTACAAATAAAACATTTAAATAATTGGTTAATAATAAGCATACCATATTGCATTATTTAATAATAATAAAATAATTTCTATGACTTATTTTCTTTTTATGGTCAAAGCTACAACACATTACTGAAATAATTTTTAGTAAAGTAACGTTTCAATTGACTAGTATTGATATTATTATAATCATTTGCACAAATATTTTCTTAAAACAATAATTTACAATAAAATCAAAGTAAAATCTTAACAAAATGAAAACGTCAGAGCCAACAAATTTGCGTACGCTGGGTGGCGCTGTGGTCGTGCACGGTGCCAATAGAGGTGTCACTTGCGAATAAACAAGTGTTCGCGTTTGCTCGTTAGTATTATTGATAAAACCCACTCATCTTACATTATAAAAGGCATAATCAATGCTGCACTTTGTCTATTTGTCTTTGTCTCTTTGTCTATATCAATACGACTAAGAGACCCTAGTGTTAAGGTACACGGTTCCCCATTCCGTCGTATTTTCGAAGCATTTCTTCCTGAATAGCGGAAATAACCGCCGTTTTTTGCCTTGTTACCGAAGAAATAAAAATATTTATAAATAACAAATAATTTCACTTTGAAAATGAAAATCGAACCCACAACCCTCACGTTTACAATCACACGCTTGTGCCGCTGCGTCATGAAGACCTTTGATTTATTGTAAACTATGTATTATATAAGCGTATAAATTAATGTATCTAACACAAACAAATTTAGATAGTGCTTGTCCGTCAGTTAGTTACTTGATCCGCCGTCGGGTTCAAAATTGCTTTATGGAGTAACGTTGGTAAACTTGCGAACAAACACTAACTACGTATTATAACCATTTTGTAGTTGAGTACTTTTTTATAATAGAAACTCTTTGTAAAAAATGTATATATATTTACAGTAAACGCGATAGTTTATGGGTTCTATTTTCGGTCGAAAAAAAATAAAAATTCTTTAGTTAATTGTTTTAAAGACTAAAATCGTGTTTTAACAGTAGGTTCCCAGAATACAGTGGGAAGCTAATAAAAAGAAATAATTAAGTCGGTTGTGGCGCAATGGGTAGTCTCTACCTGTAAACGCTATGGTTGTGAGTTCGAAACTTCTTCTTTGTGTCATATGATTCGATTGCTCAAATTGAAGTTTGGTAATGTTTAGACACGCTGACGACATTATGTGTTGCCTTATAGTTTGAGCAAGAAAGCATGTGTACCATTGTTTGTGGGCGACGCAGTCACATGTTGTGTTATCTTCCAGAGCGTATCCTCATTTTACGAGATTTTCTTTGCATCGGCCAACTTGGCTACGTAATCGATTTAACGATTTCCACGTTGACCACTGCAAGTGATGCACTGGGGGTAAGCACTCTTTGGGAGGGACACAATCTGAAGGAGGTGGTTTGTTTTTCTGCCATAGCCACTCCTGGGCCTGATTTCGATCATACTGGCAGGGATGTTTATTTCTAAATTGTTTTCTTTTGCACTCACTAGTAAACAAAGCAGTGTTTAGTTCCACTCCTATACATACATATCATGTCATGAATGAGTGACAAGTTGGGACTAAGTATCTTAACACTAAGTTACTCTGCTATGCGGCAAAAAAGCATGAAACTGCAAAGAAATTATAAAAAAGACATTCTTTAATTTGGCCCTGAATATTAAATATTATAATAAACGCTAGAAACCTACATAATCTAGTTTCAGATGAAGCCATTTAAATTAGATGCAGTCGGGTGACTAATTTGATATACATCCTGCAATCACGAGAGATGATTTGGTGTAGTTGAGTTTGGGCGTACCTACATTTTCAAAAAGACAATATTTTATTTTTTTACAATTTTTTATAATATAGAATTATCAGAATGTTTCCAATTAATTCCAAGTGTTTCCAAGAGTATGTATAGAGGGACAGAATCTGGCTGTAAACGCGATGAGTGTGAGTTCGGTCCCCACCGGGGGGATCGAATTATTATCAACTAGCGGCCCGCCCACGGCTTCGCCCGCTTAAAATACATGATTATTGATTTAATAAGGAGAATTGATTGACAACTATAATAAAATAAAATAAATAAATAAATCAGCTTCACGCTTCTGCTGTGTGCGGGATACACCCGCACACAGCAGGGTAGGCAGAGGGAACCTAGTGTTAAGACACTCCGTTCCCCACTTTCTGCCGAATTCTGGAGGCATTGCTTGTTGAGTGGCAGAACTCAACGCCGCGCTTAACCTCGCCACCAGAGCGAAGAAATGGAAATATAAATTTAAGTTAATATTTCATATCCTCGAGTGGGGATCGAACCCACAACCAGTCGGTTTTACAGTCACACTTCTTGCCGCTGCTCCACGACTGGCCTTGTTTACTTTATTTTGTATAAAATATTGTATAATAGTGCTTCAAAAATATATATTTTTATCAACAGTCATATAATCAAGACGTTTCGAATGTCATTCTTTAGCCAGGAATCTTACCAGCGCTATTACTATATTACATTCGCAGGCAAAGTATTGCCTTGAGTTGATTCAAATGACGATAACTTTTTTTTTAATGAACCGATTTTGATGAACCAAACTTTAGTACCTAAGTTGAGTTAAAACAAAGCAATTGGTGAAACTTTTAAGTTAATCGGTTCAGTACTTTCAGAGAAAAATGCGGACAAAAATATGTCGACAGACAGACAGACAGACAAGAAATTCAAAAATCTTTTTGCTTTCTATTATTCTTTTTAAGTATCCCTCTATCCATTTTAGTCAAAATTACTAAATGTACAGACAAAATATTTTTACTGTCTTATTATATATAGAGATTATATATATAGTCATATATACTAAAGATACATACCTAGTATATGAGATAAAGCATAAAGATAAAAAAATGTATTTACAATATTATTATAACTAATACATTGTAATAGTTACAATAATTTAAATATATAATATACTAGCGACCCGCTCGCGGCTTCGCCCGCTTATACCACAGAATTATTTACTTAACACACTGAATTATGTTCGTGTATTGATATTGTATGTTTGCAGCGCAATTAATTTTTTTGTATGAGAAAGTTATTAAAACTTTAGGTCGCATTTTTGTACCTCCCATAAGAATCTTCAATTGAATGTTTGAAATAAAAACACAACTTATCGATACTTACAATAAAATCCTATCTGATCGGTGTCTGTACATAGAAGATATTACAATTAACAATGTAATAAAACTTGGTCAGTTTGTCTGTTTGTCTGTGCGTTTCTTCACGATAATCTCAGAAACGGCTTAATCGATTTAAATACTTTTTTTATTTGTATATTGGCAAACTGCCCTTAAATATTGAGTATTAGTTTTATTTTAATCAGCTTCACGCTGTATCCCGCACACAGCAGGATTGGCAGAGGGAACCTAGTGTTAAGACACTCCGTTCCCCACTTTCTGCCGAATTCTAGAGGCATTGCGTGTTGAGTGGCAGAACTCAACGCCGTGCTTAACCTCTACCCCAGAGCGAAGAAATGGAAATATAAATTTAAGTAAATATTTCATCTCCTCGAGTAGGGATCGAACCCACAACCAGTAGGTTTTACAGTCACACTTCGTGCCGCTGCACCACGACTGGCCTCAACTGGACTGGACTTTATTTTAATCGGTTCACACAAAGTTAAAACCAGATCCACGCTTTATCCC
>JAATLQ010009958.1:16196-26353 GCA_013421005.1 Heliconius erato x Heliconius himera
GCGAAATGAAAATATTATTAAACGAAACGAAAATATTATTAAATTATATTTCAATCCTCCAAGTGGGGATCGGACCCACACCAGTCGCGTTACAGCCACAACTTTGTGCCCCTGTGCCGCGACGGCCTTGAACAAAGAGGAGAAGAGAAGCGTCAGCGCTCCATTTACGGAAACAGCATATAGGGTAAAATATTTTAAAGAAATTAAGCAAGATACATCAACATTGAAGACGTAGGTTTTTTTGTTCATTTCACGATGTTTATTCATATCTATATTTGGTGTGACGCGGTTACGTATAGATACCAATAACGTAAACACATACTACTACAAAAATACTACAATACTAAAATCTTTACAACTTTGAACTTTGCCGCCAATACCTACAATTCGATTTCGGAATGAGGTGTATGCGGCGGTTTCCCTTTGATAGGTTTATGTGTGCGTGCGACGTTCTCGACAAATTATATTTTATTTTACAACGATAATTTTATTATTTATTTTGTTTGAAAAAATAACTTTTTATTATTGGGTTTTTTATAGAGTAGTTAAAACTGTGGTTTCATTTAAAGTGGTGCTGACAAAAAAATCTCTGTATAATTGAGTATATTTAATATTTATAGTATTTTTTTGGTTAATAAATACCAATAGTTATTACAACACTTGCGAAGAAAGCATATTTTAGGCAATTTTTAATTCTTATACCTTTTGAAAAACTACCAATATTCTTTAAGTTAATAAATTATTTTTTCAAATTAAAAAATATTCTATGTTTTTCATCATAATGGCGGAAAAATATTCAAAATGTTCAAAATTACACTATAATACCAAATAGTATTGACATTGTAGTGTTGATAGTAATTGAAAATAGTTATACTACAGGATATATGCACTGTTTAAACCTGTTTTTATGATATAATGTAGAATAATATATTCTATTCTATTCTATTCTTTTTTTTTTTTTTTAATATATTCTATAGAGGAATCACACATTCTTTTTATTCTTTAACTATAACACATAAATACATTTTTTAGAGGTTACTTTGTACTAAGATGGCATTTTTTCTTTTTTTCATACTTGAAACGTATTAATAAATTTACATACAATTCATTTGTTTTAATATAACATTAAGTTTAATCAGCTTCACGCTATTTAACAGATAACATAAGATGACATTAAGTTTTATTTATTAAATATATTTGATACTTCCTTAACATGATTATTTAATGTATTTTTTATATATAAAGCCTTGAGAAAGTTCTCTTGAGAAATATATCTACTGTAAATAAATGCAATGTATATATAACGCCAATGATTAAAATGTGTTGACATCACCGCGTCATCTAAATACAGTATAAAGTTTTATAAACTATGAACTCACAATCAGAATTTACTTTCCAAATACATACACAGTAATACCCCGGACCGAAGGACCGAGCGATTGCCGTGTAACGCCCAATATTAATAACCTATCTACAACGTCAATCTTAGATTGTTTCATATATCTATCCAATCTAGAGATTGGATAGATATATGAAACAATCTAAGATTGACGTTGGAGATAGGTTATTAATATTGGGCGTAAGTCGAATTCGCGTTAGTCGGGCTTCAACTTTGCATATAAAGTTTCTTTAAGCAGGACCAGAGTTTAAAAAAAAACATAATTTAGAAGAAAAATGTTTAATAAAATGTAGGATAATAAAAAAAAAATACATTGTTATGAATAAAGTAACCTAAACCGGAGTTATTTTGATGTCGAAGGCTTCATATATTCTAACAATGTTGCCTGCCGAGTTAAATTTTTCTTCTTTTCCAATTCACAAATTTTCATTTTTACTTCAGTCTTTAATTATATTTAGTATACACTTCAAAGACAATGTTTTTCTTTTCTTGTTATGCTCAAATGACTCATTTTTCGTTTTTTTAGACGACATAATTAGAGATTATAAGTAAAACGCACTGCGCACGTAAAACAATTTCACGCGGAACATGTTTAAACCTGTCGCAAACTGAAAACTGAGTGGGCAGAGCAAGAGAGCCGATGCGCGGCAATCAAAATGAAAAACCGCGTATCTCCGAATTCGCGTAAAACGGGGTAGCGTAAGTCGGGGTATTACTGTACTTTTTATTGCAGATATCGCCATTTGAGCTAGTCCCGAAAAATATACCTACTTTACTATTTTTGTTAACGTCACCAACGTTGACTATTTTAAACTTTTTGTTGATTATTTTAAGCGTCAAAACAAAAAAATATTTTAAACGTCACAACAAAGCAAAAATTCGTTGTTTACAACTATTAATTGTACTTCTTTTTTCAGCTTCACGCTGTATCCCGCACGCAGCAGGGTAGGCAGAGGGAACCTAGTGTTAAGACACTACTTCCTGTTTCCTACTTTCCGCGGAATTCTGTAGGCATTGCGTGCTGAGTAGTGAAACTCAACGCCGCACTTTGCCTCGACACCAGAGCGATGAAATGGAAATATAAATTTAAATAAATATTTAGTTTCCTCAAGTGGGAATAAAACCCACAACCAGTTTACACTTTGTGCCTCTGTGCCACGAACAGCTTCAATTTACTTTCTTGTTTTAAATTGTGGTTAAATACAATAATCGTAATTTAATTATGTCAAATTTATATTAACCGACTTCTTAAAAGAGGAGGTCATCAATTCGACTGTATTTTTTATCCTTGTTACCTCAGAACTTTTGACTGTGTGAACCGATTTTGATGATTCTTTTTTTATTTGGAAGCTAGTGCGTCCCGTGTAGTCCTATTTTAATTTAGTTCATTTCCGACAATGGTATCTATGAAAAAATCATATAAATCTCAAATTTACATTATGTATGTGCGCAACAAATGGACTAATATCTCAATATCAACTCAACCGATTTTAATGATTCTTTTTTTATTAGAAAGGGTACACATAAAGGATACTTTGGTGAAAGTTTGATTAAGTTCAGAGTATGAAATCCGATTGAAATTGAAGAAGTCGATTTTTTTTATAAAAAAATATAATTATGTTATTTTTTCTGGTAAAATTTCTTTGTACTCTATGATAAAAACTATTCTATAAGTTGCATTAGGTTTTGAACTATTACCATGCTAAAAATAAATTAATTTCATACAGTAGTTATCGGAATTTTAAGTAATTTACATTTTTCAGTTTTTATTTTTTTTAAATAAAACTATAATGAAATTCGGAATGAAACCCAAAAAAAATGTACCTTGAGACCCTAGGCTAATACCATGCAAAAATTCATCAATTTCTGTCCAGTAGTTTTTGCGTGATTGACGAACAAACAAACAGACAGACAGACAGACAGACAGACAAGAATTCTATTGAGTGGTTTTTTAGGTTCTATAATCGACATATAAACCGACCCAATTTTTATTTTTTTTATATCTTTCATGTACAGAATTGACTTTTCTATCCTTTTATTATATATAGAGATAAAAAAATATATTGCATATATATTTTTGAATCTAACTAAATGCCTGAAGATGTTAGACCTATGGATGATAGAAATCTGGTCAATCACATCTTTTAAACTTTTTTTTGTTTCAAAGAAGAAAAAAAGAGGCCGGTCGTGGCGCAGCGGCACGAGGTGTGACTGCAAAACCGACTGGTTGTGGGTTCGATCCCCACTCGAGGAGATGAAATATTTACTTAAATTTATATTTCCATTTCTTCGCTCTGGTGTCGAGGTTAAAGCGCGGCGTTGACTTCTGCCACTCAACACGCAATGCCTCCAGAATTCGGCAGAAAGTGGGGAACGGAGTGTCTTAACACTAGGTTCCCTCTGCCTACCCTGCTGTGTGCGGGATACAGCGTGAAGCTAATTTTTTTTTTATTTTGTTTCAAAGAAAAGAACCCCTTTAAATGATACGCTCACAAGTATTGAACATTAATGAATATTAAGTAGCAAGTATTGAATATTCCTATGATTTCTAACGGCATTTTTAACTAGCTAGCAAAAAGTATTCTTAAAATGGAATGAAATATTAAATTATCATTCCAAGCCTGTTATTACTGATGTACTGACTGAGTACGAACGAAAGCAAATCGGCAATTGCTTAATCCTATTTCCATTGAATCGTTTTATTATTTCGATTTCATTTATAAATCTCTTGGAGGAACTACGGGCTGAGTTTTGATTCTGATGATTTACAACGAATAATGTAGATCAGAGGAATAATTTGTAGATGTAAGGTGAGTACGACGTATGCGAATATGTATATTTTCTTGGTCATTCACTTATCTATTTTGGATTCAGTGGAATGGAGTCTTTGAAATGAAGTACTTAGACAATGTTTTGTCGCAGAGATACATTTGATATAGTCGTTCTATCCCTAACCATGAAGTTTAGGGATAGAACAACTATATGGGTACAAATAATTTTAAACGTTTAATTTTCGTTCTTATATATTTTGCACATTTTGTATTCGATAAAATCCTAGTGTCAAGACACTATATTTTTTGACACACACTCAGTTCATTTGAGATACATTGAAAGTTTAAAAACAATACACTTTAACAGGGAAAGTGATACAGATACAGCTTAATATTACAGTTGTATTTCTACGGTTTCAGTGATTTAGTCCAATATAGATGATAACTAAGAGTTGTGCCTCATTCTCTTGGAAGCTCTTTTTTACATTTTGTATTATTTCTTTGCTACTATTGGTCTTTGCGTCAAATATAACTGATAGCCTTCCACGAACTACTTAAAACAATAAAAGGATTGATCACTTCGAATTAATTTCTGAAATAACGGCGTTGAACCAAACAAACTCTTCAATTAAACAATATTAGTATATAAATATAGATTCCCGTAATATTATTAAATGATAAAAAACAACTCATTCATTCACTCAACACATCACAGAGTAGTCAGTAGTCATCAGTATTTTACCACAAATTGCGTTCAGCAAATGAGGCCCTGAGACGAATAATGGTCCCCGCTCCGACGGGATTGCGAGTTGCGACGCGCCTTTGCATTTATAGCACCGAGAAGATTGAATGAAATCAAATAGAGGTATTATTGATGGAGTTATATTGTTTCAGCTATAATATTAATGGTAAAATTGTATATTGACCCCAGTCGTGGAGCGGTGAAACAAATGTGTGACTAAACGCGACGGTTATAGGTTCCCACTCGGAGGATTGAATTTTTATTAATTAATATTTTAATTTTCTTCGTTTTGCTATCGAGGCAAAGGGCGGCATTAAGTTTTGCACGCAACACGCAGTGCCTCCAGAATCGGCGGAAAGTGGGGAACGGAGTATTTTAGCACTAGTGTCTGTCTACTCTGCTGTGTGCGGAATACTCGTACATTGTGAAGCTGATTTATTATTTTTTTATTTTTTTATTATATATTTGATTTTGTTATTGTATATAAACGAAATAGAGAAGCTAGAAGGCGTGGCAAGATAAAGCGCTGTGCTAATTTTTGCCCTTTCTACACGTAAATTCAAGGAGACAGAGTACGAGACAATATTAGGGTCCCTCTATAACCCTGATTACAACCTGACTTTGTATTTATTTTCTTTTTTTTGCTTCTTTTTCACATATTACTTGAAACACACTTTCTACCTAAGATCAATTTATTTATTTATTTATATTTTATGGAAAAAGACTTAACAAGAGACGTACGTACGTAGGTATACCATAATATGTCTATTGAAGGAACAAAAATACTTTTATCTCCTTATTATATACCAAAAGAAAATGAAATGTCAAAAACTAAGGAGCAAATATATTTTACTAAGCAGCTAGTGGCGAGATCTTTTCCTCCATTTATTAAAGCCCCGGAGCTATTTTCAACGCAAAAATAGAAGTTGAAAAAATAGCTTATATTTTTCACCGATGTAACGGTGTTTATAATATCTGATGCATTTTAAACTATAGTTAAAAGAGAATGCATTCTTTACTAGGAACTAGACATTGATTTTTATATATGATTTTTTTTCAAAAGTAACGAGGTATTAAATTTATTTCTTTATTTTTATATTTAAAGAATTAGTAACTGTAATTAAAAATATGAATATAAAGAATAAAAACCTGTTGTTAAGACACTCTGTTCTCCACTCGTAGTCTGACTTTTACACTCTGGATAGGTGTTGGGTAGCAGAAAATAATTTAAGAATCATCCCAGAAAGAATCGAACCGTGGCCCACTATGTTAAATTGTTTTAATTTCTTGTATTTCCCTGGCTTAATTTACTATTTATTAAATAACTGAATTGTTTTTATTGGAATCAAAATAATACTCTTGTCATTGAAAGTATCTTTTGCAGTTTTTTATACTGAATGAAATTTTCAATGTAAAATATAACGCAAACCTTGCTACGCAAAATGAGGGCTTATATAGCCAAATTTTGATAACCGTAAGGCTCTGTCTCACAGTTCACTATCAGCTACACAAAAGCAGACAACTAACAACTTAATTTACTTTACTTGCTTTGTGCAAAAATGACAAAAAGCGAATATAAGCGCAGTAGCATAGTGTCTAATGGTAAAAGCGATAATTGTGGCCTAAAGTATCTACTAAAATACTTACAAAATTTAATATTACATAGAAATTATTTATTCTTATCACCTTATTACAATAGTAGTATGTACATATAAATATAAGTAAAATGTGTTTAATAACTCAATGACAATTTCTTAGAAGTTTGTAAACGACTTCGAGTTTCAAAATTAACTTTGCTTAGCGTGCTCTTTGCGCTTATAACTCACAAATGCTATTTACTTCGCATAAAGTTATTATTTATTTATATTATTTTATGATTTGTCAGGGTTAACTTATTTATGTTGCCCGTTAGCGACGAGACGGGATTTGATGATAAATAACTTTATTTCACTGTAAACATTTATGGAAGGAAAATTATAGAATCGGAACGATAACGGAAAACAAAATTTGTTTAGTGGCTGGCCACTTCGTTTGCGTAGACTATTTACAGTCTACGTAAAATCTTTTCTTTTCCCGTTCCCGTAACAAGTCCTACTCCCCTACTCCTGAATGGAGATCGAACCAACACTCCAAAATACAATACAATCAGACGCCCACAACCTAACATGTAGAATTTATACCTTATTTTTCTAAATGACATGACCAAAAAACCTTGATTTCGACAAAGAGTAATGTGCAACCTAAATTTCCCAAAACGCAACCACAGTAGACAGTACAAAGTAATTATGTCAAAAACGAATCACATTTGGGAAAGAACGCGCGATAATAGCCGAAATCAATCCAGAGGGATTGCGATGTGCCACATTCATACATACATACATGTGTAAAGCGCCGAAAATGAAAGATCGAGTAAAAAACAAAATGGGACTGATTGTATGACGTTTTACGTAGAAATGTGTTGGATTTTTTAAATGAGAAATTATTAATGATGTTGTAGTTAAAAGTTTTTGTGGTGCACATAAAAGCTTTCTGTATGCATGTTATGTTTGAAAAGTTAACTTCCAATTAATGGTGAAACTATAAAATTATCTAACATCTTTACATAAATAGTAGCCCATATGTTATTTTAGTATATATGCATAAGATATATTACTGTAAAGTTATATTTAAATCCGTACAGTAGTTTCTGGAGACATTGCATATTGAGTGGCGGAGCTTGCTTTGCCTCTTCAATTAGAGCGAGTATATGGACATTTTAAATACTTCATTTCCTCGAGTGTTCTTCGCTCTAAAGCAAAAGCCCGACGTTACACAACAAAGTAACTGTGACAAAACATTCAGATTTACTTAAAGACCACCTTTTAAATTATAGAGTATAAAGGTCACCGATATCTGATCTTAATTTCCTTTCACTATATTTGGTCGAACTTATTTTGTGTTTTATCCTCTCAAAACCAGTTTTTATAATAACTTTCTATATATTTTCTGTTTACTTTATTATATACATCATAATAAATTAATTTTTAACAAAAGAAGAGTACCGACTTCAAACAATAAATAAATTTACTTGACATAAAATAAAACATACTAAGATTTTGTTAATTAAAAATATTAAAAGAAAGATTTTATAATTTTGAAGCCGGTGTCAAGCTAATGAATGCTACGACAGCCTTACTTACTATAATATAGAATTACTAAGCCTGTTTGTTTCGTGCACTTTTCCAATACTGAACTAATCGTATACTACACGCACATACAAACTAACATTATAAAAAAAAATATTTAATTTTATACTTAAAATTGTTTCACAGACAGTTTAAATAAATAAAAAAATATATTTTCTTTATAGCCTCTTTGACAGTCAGCTGAAGTGTCATAGTATCGCGTAGTGCTGTAGTTATGCAAAACGTGCACAAGAGTTAGTTTGAGAAAGTATTTTGTAATTCACATCATATTGTTCGGCACTCAACACGCAATGCCTTGAGAATTCGACGGAAAGTAGGTAGTTCTAGTAATTACTTCCTAGATATTAAACATTATTTTTAATGCTTACGAATGTTTGATATTCAAATATGTATTACATGTTACTTATTGGTTTCATTTACTTTTTATTATCAATTACACAATATTATACCAATATAGAAATTATTTAAATGATATAATGTAAGCAATTATAAGCAAATACTACCACTTATATAATATGTTTTTTTTTTTATTTTAGTAATAAATAATTTACTTATTTAGAAAACTCGTAATTGTGGAATAACACTTTAAAAAATGTTTAAAAATAGATAATTCTAAATAACTTCTTCTTAAATTTAAAAAATAAAAATAATTATATTATTTTTATTTTCTTTACCGCGGATTTTTAAACGTACGCTGACAGATATTGTTATAATTAGGTTACAATATGATTGGGAGTGACAGCGAAATTGGCGGGAAACTGATATATGTAAATGTTTGGGCCCATTCGCAACGCAACAAGTGAAGAACTGAGATAAACTGATAAATATAAATGTCGTAAGGAAATAAAGTAAGAATATATCTTTATATTATAATAGACAATATAATAAATAGAAGTTTTTATTTAATTATAATAATTATTATATTTGTTCGTCGTAATTATTGTAGTTTGTAGCGTAATAGTAGTTGCGTCTGGCGTTGCTGAATGCACAACGTGACATTACAAAATTAGTTAAAGTTACTGATTTTATGCTATGTGTTAAACAGCACGACCAAGACCATATGGAATATTTCTATCTATTATTATCATATACTTATTTTAGTACATTAAAAGAGTATGTTATTATCAATTTAATTATACATAATAGTATTGGCACTAATTGGCAAATTGAGTAGATTCATAAACTTTATATATTTTATTAGTTTAACATATAAGAAATACTGTTAAAGATCACTAGCGACACTGTATAGAATTATTCAATTTCCTTTTGCGTAACTTTTATTTTAAGACCTATAAACAATGTTATTCTCAATTCAATTATAGCTAATAATTAATTACACATTGAATTATATAGTATATGGATAAATACATTATGTAAAAGAGCCACTGTTGAGTTTCTTGCCGGTTCTTCTCAGCAGAACTGCCTTCCGAACCGGTGGTAGCTTCTTTTTTGTTTCCATGTTAATTCGACGATTCAAAAGTGCTTATAAGAGTTTATTTGAATAAGTAATATTTTGAATTTGAATACTTTAATGATTGTATAAATTTATCATATAAAAGTTGCTCATTTGACAGTATGTCCAAATATATATAAATAGACAGCTTCGTAGCCATGATCAGTCGAATAAACTAAACAGAATGTGACGCTGCTCGTTTTATTATTCCCATATTCAAACCACTACTGGAACACTTCAGAAGTGGGATGATATGGAAATATATAATAACCACGGCCCACAAATTTTGAAGTCATTTTTTTTTTCTTATCTACCTACAATATCATTGCTGATGCGTATCCACGTATACTTTGGAAGACGAATCTTTATGATCAAACCAATCTCGAGACGAAGAACTCCACCCAACTACAGAAGATTGAGCCATGACGATGGGACGACTACGCATATCTACAACGCTGGTTGCAGGTTCAACGCGATCAAAACTATGAAAGGTTAGTGAAATTTTCATATAAAACCATTGTGCGTAAGGTGATGTACACAAGAGTGGTGTGAATGCTTAGTGTTGTTTCGAGTTAACGTTTACAGAAAGTTTTATCACAATTATAGA
>JAATLQ010009964.1:0-11693 GCA_013421005.1 Heliconius erato x Heliconius himera
TATTCCGCTGGCTCAGCGAGACCATCGGAATATTCCCATTATTGTTATAAGCACTTTTATTGTTTCATAAAATTCATGTTAAATGTCGCAATACATTATAACTTTTGTGTGAGAAATAATTTTAACTTTAAGAAATAATATTGTTGTGATCTCCAAATCGATCAGACGTATTAAATAGTTTTAATTTAAATTAGTATTTTATTTTTAAAAAAGTAAATTCTCAATTAGAAAGTTTAACTATCTTGTAGCTGGACAGAATCGTAAAATTTGTTATTTTATGTTTGAATTTCTTAGGTACAAGGGATTTTTTTTTATTGAGTTGCTATATTTCTTTCTTTTCACATTTTGCTTTTTATGTACATATATAGCCTTAGAACCCAGGGCCGCCAGCACTACTCACTAACTTGAAAATGGGGAACTTTCAGAGGTAGCGCCAACTAACAACTAATTAAGGAAAAAGCTCAACTACGTTAAAATAAAAACGCTTGTATTTAAATATTTTATTTTTTTTGCTTTGGTGTTGAGGCAAAGCGCAGCGTTGAGTTCCGCCACTTAACACGCAATGCCTCTAGAATTCGGCGGAAAATAGGAAACGGAGTGGAGTGGAGGGAATGTTTTCGCGCTAGGTTCCATCGGCCTGCCCTGCTGTGTACGGGATACAGCGTGACGGTAAAAAATAACTTATATTTGTAGTTCATAATGAGAACATATGCTGGCAAACCTTAATTTTTCAAATTTTATAAGTTACTACTGTTAAGCGAACGTAGCTTATAAAGGCCGACCTTTCAATTATCTAAATACATACATACGAGTATGTACATTTAAAGTTAATACCAAACCTTATCTCGTAAATCTAATTTAGGTTGCAGGTAAACTACAGCCGGAAAGTTTACCTTGAGTCAAAACATTGAAAACTTTTATTTGCAAAAAGTTATAAAGGAAAAGATTATTGGAGATATAAAGTTTAATTTGTTTTACTAATCCTAATGAAAAAAAATATATAAAAAAAACAACTTTTTATAAACAACCTTTTATTTATCTATATAAATAACGTTCGTCAGTACAACTCATTTTCATAAAAATATTATTTTAACTTTTGTAAACCACGTTTTACAAAAGTTAAAATAATATTTTTATGAAAATGAGTTGTACTGACGAACGTTATTTATATAGATACAAGACTAATATAATTACCAAAGCTTGTATCGCGCAAGATATAAATTTAGTTTTTATTATCTGCTTTTTATATGTGCTGCAAGCTTTTGCAATTATTTTTCATGTACATATATCTATATAATTTATCAGCACAACATTATTACTTCGATTTTATTACTTGTCACCTTTTGCACATATTATTTACGATTAATATTTTATTTTATGAGGCCAGTCGTAGCGCAGCGGCACGAAGTGTGACTGTAAAACCGACTGGTTCTGGGTTCGATTCCCACTCGAGGAGATGAAATATTTACTTAAATTTATATTTCCATTTCTTCGCTCTGGTGTCGAGGTTAAGCGCGGCGTTGAGTTCTGCCCCTCAACACGCAATGCCTCCAGAATTCGGCAGAAAGTGGGGAACGCAGTGTCTTAACACTAGGTTCCCTCTGCCTACCCTGCTGTGTGCGGGATACAGCGTGAAGCTGATTTTGATTTTTTTTTTTTAATATTTTATTATTTACTCGTTGACGTGATAGCGTTTTATATCGAAGAACGCGCTGCACGTACGAAAAAATATGACTTATTGTCACGTTTCATCTGAGCCGAACGTGCAGGCGAGAACGCGGCACAAACGATAGAGAGGCACGATCGGCCTAAGCGTTCGGCTTGTGACGCATCTATATGGGTAAAATGAATTGGTCCTTAGGTTCCTACCTATAGATCACTGGTTCCCAATCAGTGGTCCGCAGAAGCCTAAATATGGTCCTCGAACGATTTTAATTTTATGACTGGAGATGGTGAGGCGAAGTTTCTGTTTAATTATAACAGTTATTTTTTATTATACCTACATGCATAGTGGTCCCTGCTAGCAAGAATGACATAAAATTGGTCCTTGATCAAGAAAAAGTTGGGAGCACCTGCTATAGATAGACAAACGTTGCTTCGTCGATCGCGTTACACCCTTTATTATATTGTTCCCTTTTGCTATTGAAGCCGCAAAATAATTTAAATAAAAATTAAGTTTAAAAAGTAATTCTGTAGATAATCACGCTATAAAAAGTATGAAACAAGAAAAAATTTACACCTGAAATTGACAGCCGTTGCTTTATATACGCGTACCCCTTTGTGCCGCTGCTCCATGATTTTTTTTCATTGTATTTCGCAAATCAAGCCCTTTCACTTAATACTCAGTTACTCAATATTATGTGGGTTATGCAAAAATGTATAATCCGCCATTGTTATCGTTGCGACGGCTATTTTGAATTAACAACAATATTGATTATTAAATATATGTAATTTTTTGTCATCAGAAATTAAATCGTATCTGATTTCAATCGGACAGTGGGAAGTGGGTCAAGATTTCACACACACTAACACAGCAAGTAAAAAAGCATGTAAGAATAGCTGTAAATATATGCGTCCCAGTTAAATCTAGAAATGGTAACAGTGGTAACAAATAACAATTGTTGAACAGTCACTAAAGCAAGAA
The DNA here is from genome assembly GCA_013421005.1 of Heliconius erato x Heliconius himera. Taxonomy (NCBI): domain Eukaryota; kingdom Metazoa; phylum Arthropoda; class Insecta; order Lepidoptera; family Nymphalidae; genus Heliconius; species Heliconius erato x Heliconius himera. The sequence continues at coordinate 2,645 of JAATLQ010009964.1, forward strand.
TTCATAGTATTCTAGAATGGCGTCGTTATAGTTCACAGTATCCCAATTGTATCAAGTATTTCAGCCTTCTGGCAATAGTAGGATTGAAGTAGAATTTTGCCCTCAAATATTTGGGTCGCTGCGACAAAGCAGTGTTCGTAAAAAAGTAAATAAAGCTTAATTACTAAAGGGGAATTGAATTGGTAGAGAAATAGAAAAGTATTGAAGCTAATTTAGATGGGTTTTTGTCCGCAAAGAAGCATATCATTTTCAGAGATATTATAACGTTTTTACATATATTGGTTTCGTTATTTTTACTTTATATTAAGTACTACATTTTTATTAGCAAAAAAACTTTTATTTTATTTAACTAGAATTTAAAGTGGATAGTAGAAAACAAACTGTTTTCTTTGGCTAAATCATTATCTGTTCATTTCATAATTCTGTTATATTATTCTATATCCGCTTAAAATTCTAATTATTTAAAACTATAAAACATTAAAGAGCCTAAAGAAAATAACACGAAGTACTTCTTTCTATAAATAAGTGACAAACTCAGGTGGATCAATATAATTTTCGATTTTTTTAAGAATTTTAATTGGTTAAAGCTAAAGCTAAATTCATTTTCAATTATATAGTAAAAGTATATGATACTACCCAATCCCAAACCATAAATTTGATCTATTTTATGAGTTGAGCTATAATACTTATTTTTATTTTATCTATTTGTGAGAGAGCAGAGGGAGAGAACGTGGCCACATACCACTTTGTTTTTCGCTTACTTTATTTATTTACTTTACCGACCAGATTGGAAAATTATGTTTTCGGATAATATATTTGTTATTTGTGAACTTTACAATCAAGATTTTATATACAATTGGTCACGTGCCCATAAAATGAATAAACTATAAAAGAATGCAATAGTAGTCAAAAAATGCAGATGATAATAACGGCAAATAAAAAAGCAACCTCACGCTATACTACCGTATAGCGTGAGGTTGCTTTTAGCAAGAGTTAGTTAAGACAGTCCGTTCCACACTTTCTGCCCAATCTACAAGACATTGCATATTGAGTAGCGAAAATCAACACCGCGCTTTCCCTACCTGCTTTGGGAAATGAAAAGAATTTAGTATCATCATTTTCCCGTGTGGAAATCGAACCTACAACCATCGCGACGGCCCTCAATGCATTATAATCACAATATCTCAACAATAATAATCATCACATCAAAATATTTTTTGTTTTTATTTAACTAATCATTCGGAATTTTATGTTTCTGGGTACTTTACTTGACTTTGTTTTAATATATTAAAGTAAATGGGGCGGCAAATCGCGCTACTTGCCGCTCGATTTTCTAGAAAATTGGCACACGTGTTCGGATCCCATGAATTATCACAAGACCGGAATAAGAAATAAATATTTTTACACTTGTTTGTTTAGTATTAAAAAAATGCGATTGATTGTATTGCTTTAATCTTTTAATTTAATAATTAGATTTTATAATCTGTTTTATTTTATCTTTATACTTGTATTATCTATATTTTGGATTTTATCTTAACAAGCTTAAACGGTTTAGCCTGCATAGGATAATGGCACCAGTAAACGATAAGCACTAATGATCGATTTTTTTTTACTTCTGAAAAGTAAGGATATAAAAATAAATTTAATAAATGACGGACACTAGATATTAGCACAATATTATTTTTCCCGCCACTTTATTTAAAGATGGCGAATTAAAACGTACGTAGAGCAAAAACATCTACATTTCTTAAGCTAATAAGTAGTAAAACGCAAGGTATTGCAAATTTTTTTTTCGTGTTAGTAATTTATTTTTTGAATTGCTAAAGATATCTTTAACTAACCTTGAGAAACTATTTGAAGTTAGCTTATTGTCGAAATAACAAATATCAATAACAGGTTCCTCTAAGCTATATTTCTCAATTTATCGAAAGATGTCGATCACGATTATTTTTATCTAAGATATATAATTTTTTGCACACTAGATTAACATTTAAAAAAACTATACCCTAGAATAAATGGCAAGAGTTTTTTGAGACATTTGAGACTTTATGACAAAATTGCAGCGTAATAACAATACAAGGATATATTAATAACACTCGCTGATGTTAAAGCAAGTCAGTAATAAGTACACTAAAATTGTTTTTAATTTTAGTACAACATAATTTGTACTCTTCGCCCATTGTTCATTTTTTTCATTCTGTCTCAATCGATAATTAGGTGTCGACAACTAAAAATTTTCTTATTTTTTTTATAATATAACTTTTTATAATATAAAGTTACCAAAAAAAAATATTTTCTTACTTTAAATTAATTTTTTCTTGTTATCATTGTCTTAAGCTTTACATTTCTAATATCACTAATAAAAATCTCCTAACACCTTAAGGCGTCGATTACTGGTGCCATTATCCAATCTATTATTTTGGTAAATTCAATAGGAATACATCCCGCACATAGGCACTCCGTTCCCCACTTCCCACCGAGTTTTGGAGGTATTGAGTGAAATCAACGCCGCGCTTTGCCCCGAAACCAGAGCGAAGAAATGTAAATAAATATTTCATTTCCTCTAGTAGGGATCGAACCCACAACCAGTCGATTTTACGGACTTTTTGCGACTGGAATATAAAGATACTATAATTATTACCTATTTGGCGTGTAAGTTAAAGGGGAAAATTATTAAAGACATTTATTAGCTCTTACTTCTAATTAATTATCGTTAACCCTAAGTAGACTACGTATTTATTTTTATTAACAGTAATACTGAATGTTCTTTTCGAATTAACTTGATATATCGACGTACATTAGTGATAATGTAGGTAGTAGGCGGAAGGGCTCGCCAAAGATTACACATTTCGTGCAAGTAAGCGGATAAAGCCCTGATCCTGCGATGGATGAGGACCCAGCGGCTTTAGGAGTGCTTTTGCTTTTGCTTTAGTATTCTGACGTTCAGGCTGGTACAAGTACTGACGGGGCATGGTTGCTTCGGCAAATATATGCATCAGATTGCACCTCGGGAGATGTCACCGGTGTGCCATGAATGTGATGCCTCCGTTGATTCGGCGCATTACACGCTGGCCGAATGCCCCGCTGGGGCACCACAACGCCACGCCTTGATGGCTCTAATGAGTAAGGATCTCTCAATGTCCAGTATGGCGGTGGTTATGCTGGATAATAAGAGTAACTGGTCTGCAGCTCTCCTTTGGTAAATGGTCTGGAAATTAGCCCGGATAAACAGAAAGACAGACAAACATTTTAAAATTTTTTGTTAATGTTTTCATAGTGTGTCAATAACTATATGAATTTGTAAAAACATTCAGTCACAGACAGATCCAAACAAAATATTCCGAAAAAAAAAATCATCTTAACAAACTCGTGTAAAGAAGCTGTAGGTAAACAATAAAAGCAAAGGAATTGTGTCAATTGGGGGATTCCAGTCCTATGTCACAGTCCCGGGCCCGGTCACGCCGCGTCTCCGTGCGTCGTGACGGGCCCCAATGGTCAACATCCCCCCTGATTAGCGTACGCAGGGCTTTCCTCTGCAATCGCTGCCCCTTTCACCAGCGTCCGTATGAGCGAGTTACTCTCACCCCTTCCCGCCCGGTGACGCTGTCAAGACCATCCCAGGTCAACAGCAGTATATTGAAGTCGAAAAAAAAAGACTATCGGGGGCAGTTGCTTGTAGGCAACGGCCTTTATTGGAAGGAAACTCGTTTGAAATATTGTTATAGGGTGATATATATCACTTAATGTTATTATTTAGAATCTCTTTCCGAATAATTTACAAATATATAAAAATTTCAAATATCAATTAGTACATAATAATATTCTGGGTTATAAATTATTACTATATTGTTTCTTGATACTCACTTAATAAAGAAGACAAAAAAGAAATTGTTTCAACTCGCAAAATATTACAGGCAAACATGTTTTAACATCAATCTAATATAATATATAAGTAAGATCTGTAAGATTTAACATTATAAAGCTAATAAAAAGAAAGCTACGCCCATTCTAGGCACGAAGAAATATTTTATTTAAAATGCCAAAGATAGCACCGGAGTCTTACTACGGCGTGAATGTGAAAGGAATAGAGAATTTAAAGAGCAATATTTTATTGAGAAAATAATATTAACCGAGAGATTCTTGTAAAAAATAAAGAATGTAGGTAAAAAAAAGCTTTCAGAAAAATAAGCTTTCCGAGCAATTATTTATCTCTTACAAAAAATTCAATTAACGTCTCTTGCTTGATCTTTGATAACATGGATATGATTGACACATTCTGAACATTGTGTGCAATATTCTTATGTAAAGTTGTATGAATCTATGTATATATGTATCGTAAATTCTAAAATAAAACATATAACATTGTTAAGAAATTTCATTATAAAAATAAAATTTCCTTACAGTATTCTTGTAAATCAAAATAATGATAATATTAAGAAAGAAAAAGAGTACACTACAAATAGAAATCTTAGAAATTTTTAGCTGTGGTATTACATAACCTACCAAATTTCATGACTATTTCGTATCTCCTTAATGTTTTTGGGTTCAGAGCTACTACTTCAAATTTGAAGGAGCCATCCATCCCTTGAGCTATATAGACCCAACACGTAGATGACCCATCAGGGATCATATTTTGTTTTATTGTAACAAATCAGATGGGACGTGTCTCTAAGAAATCACAGATTACTCTCCAGAAATGATTACTAAGGCAATTTGACACAGAAAATTTAACAATGAAATAATGAAAATAATAAATAAAATAACGAAAAAAAAATAAACTAATAACTAATTTATATAAATTAGTGGAAATGAAAATAACGAGCATGGGTGTTGAGGAATAATAGAAGAGATATGTGACAAGTTTTCAGCTTGCCTACCCAAAAATTGGTACCAGCTTTTTTATTATTCAAACAAAGGTACAAATACTATTTGACTTTAATCATTCACATACTTTCTAACAATAGAATAAATCAATTATTATCTAATCCATGAAAAATCTTTTAAATATAAAACTGGTTATAAAATATTTATATTTAAAATCAACGTAGGACTTTATAATAAAAAAATATATTTATTTTTCCATGTATTTAAAAATCTAATTGTTTATGTATACTATTTACGTATATTCCGTTGTTCCTAACGCAGTTCTGGCTATAGGGTGGAAGTCATATAATTATAATAGCGTCCCTGCAGCCGTCGAGATAACAAATGTGTAGGCTCATAAACATAATGCAAACGGCGTCTCTGGTGAATATGATCGCCAATGTTATTTCAAAAATCGATAATATTTTCAAGATGAGACAGTCATGGCGCAGGGGTACAAAGATATGACTGTAATGCGACGGTTGTGGGTTCGATCTCCACTCGAGGAAATGAATTGTTACCTATTTATTAATATTTACATTTCTTTGCTGCCTTGGTGTCAGAACCAAGGCAAAAGCGCCGCGTTGAACTAAGCTACTCAACACGCAATGCCTCGAAAAATTCGACGGAAAGTGTCTTAACACTAGGTGCTTCCTACCCTGTTGTGTGCGGGGTACAGCATGAAGCTGATTTGACTATAATATAATAATAATTTTAAGCTGGCGAAGCCACGATTAGATGGATACACCTCATTCACAAAGGCTCATGCCTTCTCATGATAAAAGGTAAACATATCAAAAGAAAGGTAATTTTATTGGTCTCGATTGATTGATACTTAATATAGTATTTAAGTAAAAAAATATATATGAATGTAAGTAATATTATTGTACGATGTCTTTAACTTATTACTTAAAAAAATATTTGTAAACATAAACAAGCCCAATAGTTTATTAGGATTAACAGTCGAGACCTCTTTAAATTATGCGGGGTTCCTGGTAAAGATTTTATTGATTGAAGAATTACTTATAGGTCCCGACTGTCAATCCTAATAAACTATCAGGCTTGTTTATTTTCTTTTTAGTTTTATGCAGTCGGGGTTTTTGTTTTTACAAATATTTTTTTATTTTTCACTTTTTTGTTATTATTCATTATGATAATGATAACCATGATATACTTTTATGAAATCCTTGTACTGAGCTCTTGAATTTGCTACCCATATTGTGTTATTCAAAACGATTTTTTTCCCGACTGCTAAGGAAGGGTTATTTTTCACACAGTCCAATGGCGTCCCACAGCCGCCATGTTTTTTTTAACGTCATCTATCTAAGAACACTCCGGCTGCTAATATGAATCTAACGATACCTCAAATATGTAAATCCGTTCAGCGTTTCTGGAGATATAAGGTAATAAAGAATATTACATACATACATACAAGATACACGCAAAAAACATAACTCTTCCTTAGCAGTCGGGAATAATTATTATATAAATTTATCGATTTCATCGACAATGAAATAATTTTGATAATAATATTTTCAAATTTTATAAAATTGCACATTGTACAAAATTTGAAGTGAAAAGAAATAAGTATAGTCAAAAATTAAAATTAATTTCATGTTTAAAGCCAGGAATAAAAATCAAAATCAGCTTCACGCCGTATCACGCACACAGGAGTGTAGGCAGAGTAAACCTAGTGTTAAAACACTTCGTTCCCCACTTTCCGCCGAATTCTAGAGGCATTGTGGTAGAACTTAACGCCGCGCTTGGCTTCGACACCAGAGCGAAGAAGTGAAATTATACATTTAAATTAATAATTCATTTCCTTAAGTGGAAATCGAACCCACAACCAGCCGCGTTTATAGTCACACTTTGTGCTACCAAGCCAGGCAAATTGTAAAAATCTAATTTAAAATCTAAGAGTATTTCTATTCATCACATTTTACGAAATCATAAATATCAGAAATTATTTTCTTAATTTTTAAATACTTGACAAGTAAAAACACCCAAAAGCCAACTTGTTCTCAAACTTGGGATGCATTTTAATAATATAAGAATAAACTATTATAATAAATTAAAGAGCATATAGGTAATGCGAACATTTTATATTAATATGTGATATTTTGTTATCGGTTAAATTATATCCGCCATTTTTACTATCGATCAACTTGTTCACAAGACAACATCATCATGGTTCCGTCGCTACTATTGTTGTATTCGTTAAGTTTCACGTTTTGTTAAGTGTAAAGTTGTTTCGTGATTATTTTGTTTTAATTTTTTTTAATATTTTAAAACATGAATAAACCTGTACCAGTTTAAAAAGAAGTTAAAAAGTTACATAAAAGTTTAAGAAACAATATTTCTTTGTTTACATTATGTCTCATGCCAAAATTAATAGTGTATAGTATACTTAAAAGAAATATATATTTTAAATAAATAGTACACTTTATAATCGAATGTCTATCTTTTTATTATTATTTAGCAAATTTTATTATTCATTGACACATTCATTGATTACAGTAAAATTTTCATATGAAATATTGTGTAAATAGACATTTTATTCAAGATCAGCTTCTATATATATTCTAAGAATGTTTAACTAAATTTTAAAAATGATAACTAATCTTTATCAGTAAACTTCCATTAAGCACCGGATCAGAAAAAAAACATTGTCTTTACTGATTCTCAATTTAATTACTTCATACAATATGATCAATTTTCTATCTTATTTTTCCTGATAAAATTGTTATTTTTAAATGAACCAAGAGTTTCAATCGAGTAAATAAGAAATAAATTGAAAATAAAGGTGTCAAAGCTTGAGATTCTGTTACGGTCTTTTCAAGTTTCTAACCTTAGAAAAATACGATATATCTTTACACAAGATTAAATGGTTGGAATTTTAAAAAAAATATTTTGACTGTGTTTTATAAAAGCCGTCGCGGTGCAGGGTCACAAGAGTGCGACTGTATGCGACGGTAGTGGATTTGATTCCTACATTATAGGAGAAAGTGTGTATGTAATATTTTCATTGTTTTTCTCTGGTAACGAGGCAAAGCGTGGCGTCGAGTTCCGCCACTCAACATGCTATGCCTCAATAATTGGGAATGAAAGTGTTTAAATGGAGAATAGATTGTCCCAGATCCCCCTGCTTACCCTGATTTATGTGGGATACAACGTGAAGTAAAAAAAATGTATAATTTTTTGTCTCCACACTGAATATGAAATGATAAATTTGTATGAAGATTTTTTATTGTTTGACATAAAGTCAAGAAATATGCCAAAGACAGCTTAAGATATGTTCAGTATGATTGGTAGTTTTTGTAGACCTAAAAATGAAATATCTGAAACATCTGTTTCGGAAATAATAGTGTAGTGAATATTATCTTTTATAAAATTAAATAAATAATAGTAATAATAATACATGTAAATTCCTATTTCATTCGATATTAATATTATATACTTACACTACATTCTATTTTCAAATTTACTTAAAACTAAATTGTTAATATTTATATTTATTATAATTCATCCGCACGCAGCGCATTCGCATGACAAACTTGTTTCGAGTTTTTTTGCTGTGCGTGACGTAGCCTGCTTGCTAGCTACGAGTAAAGAGTCGGCTACTATCGCTTGCGACGTTCACTTGTTTTAATATTGTACTCATTGCTTGTATTCAATTTTAAGCCTTATCTTCTTGCTAATACGTATCTGTTTCGCTTATCTATTTCTTCTAATATTTTCTTTAAATTTCTTCATTTCCTTCTGTGAGTGTGTAAAATTATTCTTTTGTATATCTTCTTAAGTGTAAATAAATTTGGACAATTATTCCACAAAATTTTGGAAATTTAATTTCACTCCATAATTAAAAATATAAAATATTATTAAATAGCGTATTTCACAAAAACCGCTATATTGGTGAACCCGAAATTAGTGAACACTACATTAAATATCTACGTTTCCTGCTGGCGAGAAGATTAAAAACAGCAAGAGGCCATTTTGACGACCTTTGCAAGGTGACCTCTAGTACACGATGGAGGACGCGACTACATCCAACGTTTGTAGGATTGGCGTGCGTATTCCACCATTCTGGCCGGAAGAACCAGCCCTTTGGTTTTCACAAATTGAAGGTCAGTTTGCTTTATCTAATATAACAAGTGATGCTACAAAATTTTATTACGTTGCCGCTCAG